>CAEGAE010097148.1:0-30960 GCA_903067095.1 Girardinus metallicus
AGACTAAGATTGCACATATAAACTAATAAAATATAGACTCACCTTTTGTATGTGTGAGACATTGTATGTGTCAGAGGGACTCAATGTTAGTACGTGAGAGTGATGTCACGGAAGAGGCGGGGCATAATTTGGAGATCAGATCGCGCATGCGTTGATGCCACAGTGACGTTAGCTTCAAGTTAGCTATTGGAGCTCCATGGTGTAAGCGGCGTTTAGCTCAAGGTTAGTCCGACTTATGAACGCTAATTTCGGCCAGCCGTTCTCTACCACTCCCTCCTCAAGCGTTCGGAGGTTCACTTAGGGCTTATTCTGGCGTTATAGCCGTAGTAAGCGGCCTTAGAACCGGCGTTAGAGCCGGAGTAGGCGGCCTGAGAACCGGAATAAGCCCTAAGTGAACCTCCGAGCGCTTGAGGAGGGAGCGGTAGAGAACGGCTGGTCGATGTTAGCGTTCATAAATCGGATCAACCTTTACCTAAACGCCGCTTACTCTGGCTCTAAGTGAACCTCGAGCGTTTGAGGAGGAAGCGGAGCTAACGCCGGAGTGAGCTAACGCCGGAGTGAGCTAACGCCGGAGAGAGCTAACGCCGTAGTAAGGCGTTAGAGCCGGAGCTAACGCCGGAGTACAGACCTAAATGAACTTCCAAGCGCTTGAGAAGGGAGCGGGAGAGAATGGATGGCCGAAATTAGCGTTCATAAATCGGATTAATCTTGAGCTAAACGCCGCTCACACCGTGTAGCTCCAGTATCCAACTTGAAGCTAATATTCAACATGAAGCTGACGTCACTGTCGTATCAACGCATGCGCGACCTGATCTCCAAATTATGCCCCGCCTCTTCCGTGACAACTCTCTCAAACACATACAAAAGGTGAGTCTATATTTTATTATTTTATATGTGCAATCTTAGTCTTTTATGTATGCATGTGAGAAAACAATAGTATGCGTGTATGATATTTTATTAGTGTGTATGCGCAATTTTAATATTTTTTGTGTGTGAGAGAAAAATTGTGTGTGTGTGTGACATTTTAATAGTATATATGTGCAATTTTAATATTTTGTGTGTGTGTATTAGTTTTTAGTAGAGTGTGAGAGACAAAACATAGGGGAACACGAAGGTGCCGTAAATATCCCGTATTGCTTTCCCCCGTTCTTACGTTGGTCCCCTAGTCTATTTCTTCCCCTCCACCCCCATCTGATGTTTGTTTGCTTGCCTGCCCCCCAGCATCATAAACCCCCCACTCCAGATGACGTTTCCCATATTCTCAAACAGGTATGGAGCAAGGTGAGAATTCAACTATTAAACTCACTGAAGATGAATACATAAACTAAAAGCTGGAGCATAGACATTTTTTATTAGTGTATTTGTCAGCCTGCCTCTTTATTATTAAATTCAATATAATTTCAGATCTTTGTATAACTTTTCTTCCGGTTAACTTAGAAAGTGAGCTATTATTGTTACAGGTTAGTTTTGTAAACTACAAAAAAGTAACTGTTAAGGAAGCTCAAATATGAAAAATTGGACTGATATTGATATCTGATAGTAACAGCGGTATTATGCCACATTTACCTATATTTTATTTATTTTTTTTTTTTTATCCGATTACTTGATTAATCGTAAGAATAATCGACAGATTACTCGATTACTAAAATATTCGTTTACAACAGCCCTAACATCCAGCCAATCTTAAGCTATACAGTAATGCATGCTGTCACAAAGCAGTGCCAGTTGTGTAAAATGTGCTATTATCTGCATAAATAAGCAATTTAACAGAAGACATAATCTTTCTAATTTTATTAATAAATATGTAAAATAAAATGGGGACTAAGGTTGAGCCTTGGGGGACTCCTGTAAATTTTGGACTTTTCTCTATATGCAGAAACACATTGTTGTATCTGAAAGGTAACCTTTAAAGCCAATTACTCAAACCAATATCAATGATTCGTCTTACCAATAAACTAATTATGACGTTTGTTTCCAACAAAGTAATTGTTATGGTACTTAATCTCTTGTTTGGCATGCTATCATTTGTTTTGCAACTTTTAATAGTTTTGAGCACCTTAATGTTAATTCCACTTTAAAAACTAAATCAAAATTGCACTAAATGTTTCTACCTGCATGACCAAAATGATCTGAAAATCAATTGAAATACATTAAAATTTGACTTGTACACAAAAAGAAATCAGGAATTTGTTGATGGAAAATGTGGAGGAACCCTTAAATAAAGCAATGTGCTTCTGTGTTGTTCTGTGCTGCATAACACGACACGGCGCATTACATATGTAAGCCCACTTAGGAAGGGGAACTGTAGTAAAACCGTCTGCTTCTTCTCCAAGAGCAGGAAGGCCCTTATCTCAGCTGCTAAGAGATGGTAACCAAAAATAATTCCCAGCTGCTGTGGAAGTTACTCCAGTGCTCATGCATGACTCCCCAGTTCGCTTTAGCTCATAGTAATGAACTTAAACAACCAGCTGCTAGCAAAGTTAAACCTTCTGTGTCCTTTTGCAATATTTGTTGTTGTTTTGAATCCTAAATTTAAATATATTACAGCTGAAGGTTCAAAAAGTTTGTTTGATTGTGTACTGCAAAGTTAATAAAATGTACGTTCAGTCTTTAAGCAGTTTTAACAACATTTGGGTCAACTTGCTTTGATCAAACTGACTAATGAGAATGTTTATGAAGGCATTATGTGGCACATAGGCAACGCTGGCGTAATAGTCGATGTAAATTAATATCATTTTGTGTCTCTGTGTGTTATTTACTCGTTGTGTTCTTGGGGTTAGATCAGAAAGATTTGATAATTTTGGTTATAAAAATAGAGCATATTATTTATGACCTGTCACAATTTCACATAGCTGCCAGTAGGGGTCAGTATCGTTGCTAAGAGATAACCGTTGCTAAGACGACTGTGTATAACCGCTGTGTAGCGACCGTACTTCTAACAGAGTTATTTTGTGTCACAGGTAAGCTGGTGATGTTAATAATATATTCTATGTTATGTTATTGGGTTCTGTTAAGTATCAATTACCGCACTGAGTTCCGTATTAGTACCGTTTCCTTTTACTTCGTGAACTGCGGCCGCTGTTGCCGTGTTCAGAGCGGAGGCGGGTGGAGTAACAAGTGGTGTGTATGTAGTTGGAAAAACCCTCTTCCTTTCTGAATCCAGCACGATGATCGGACGGTTTACATACGTAAAATATCGGGAAATGTCTGCTGTGTTCGACTATGTGTTGATTTTCTTGGGATATGTGCGTTAGATAAAACAAGATGACCGTTGCTAAGAGATAACCGTTGCTAAGGCGATTGTGTGTGAGCGTTGTGTAGCGACTGTACTTCTAATAGTTGTTTTGTTTCACAGATCTTCAAATCTCTTTTGATTGTTTTGCACCGTAACAATTATAAAGCAACAGTAGTAGTAGTAACCTTTTTTTTTTTCTTTTTTTGACAAATTGAAGCCATATATCTGGACAGAACTTCAAAACTCCATTATTTTATTAAATGTATGTATGAGGAGAAACATTCTTATGTTTCTCCTCTGTTTATCCCACATTTCTCTGTTTTGATGTGAACTGAGGACAAAAATGTACCCTGAAGCTCACTTGTTTGTTTCACTGCCACATATTCATGTTACTAACTGTTAAATGTCAGTGGAATATAATTCTTTAATGTACTTTCTTAAATCCAGCAGAAACTTAATTTCAAAGATCATGTCATTGGGCGGCGTGTTATAATTGAGTTGTGAGCCTGGCAGCGCTCAGAGCACAGTGTCAGCGCTGCTCTTATCTTTGGCACTGACTCGGGTACATTTTGTTTGCAGCTCTGGTCGGTGAGGTGTGGGAGCCACCCAGTTCATTCACTCCCACAGTCCACTCACTCACCCTCCCATTGTCACTACAATCTGTTGCTGGTACTACACTGTTTGGCAGAGGTTGTAAGGGACAGAAGTGAGTGGAGCCTTTGGAGCTGCTCAGGAAGTGGCTTGTTGGATCTGTTTAAAGTGGAAGTTATTATTTCTGTAATAAAGAACCAGCTTAACTGAACCAATATAAAGGGCATGTGATTCATGAAGTTTTGGTTTGTAAAGCCTAGAGTAGCTCAAAGACGGACTCCAGACTTAAAATCTTCGTATGCATTCAAATGTTTGCTTTACGTATTTGAGACAAATTTAGAGGAACACAATCAGTATGCTCTTATTTATTTGAATTTTACGGTGCATTTTATTCATTTATACTTGTGGCAGCTCTTTGGTTATTTTGATTCAACTCTTATTCCTACTGAAAACTGTCTAAATATACCGACATGTATCAGAAATCAAGAGAAATTTTTATAGCGTGGCGATCTAGCCAACCGGCACACTAAAACAAACCAGGCTTGTTTTTTACAAGCCTGATTTGCCTATAGTGAAGCACAATGATGAAATGACTACTTGTAGAAAAAAAATAAAAATGAATTGCTAAAAATTTTTGGAAGCTTTCAGGTTAGATGACATAATTTCCGCACTGTTACTCTGATATGTTGCCAGAATATCCTGCTTTTTAAAAGTGAGCCATGCTGGGGTTGTAAGTGATCAGTCGACATTGACAGATGACAATATTAAAACACTCTGTAGATTAACAAACATATTGTTACCTGATAAACTTTATGCTTACAAACAACACCTTCTATGGCTCAGTGGTTAATGTTTTCTTCCTGTTCAATCCTAACTATTCCTAGCCATAGCATGTCAGAAAGTATATTTAAAATGTCTTGTTATAATTTATTCATGTTGCAATATTTCAGTATTTAATAGTTATTCCCCATGGTGATATTTTTCTTTTATTTGACAAGTTTTTACCATTTACATGTGATTCACATGCCTCTAAAAATATATTTTATCACTTTTTGCCACTTGGATCAATATATACATTCAGGAAAAATTCTCCTACTGATGAGGCACATTTCAAATGTCTTTTACATACAGGACTGTAATTTCTGAATTTGAGAAAACTGTACGAAAAAGGAACATGTTTCAGTGCATGGTTCGACGCTCATTAGGAAACGGGAAGGAAACCTGGTTTGAGTTCTTTGAAGTTTCTCCCATGAGATTTTTAGCATCGCAGAAAGGTTTTTCCCTCAAAAACTCTCAGTTGCTGTTAGCCAAGTTGCAAATCATATTGTGATACTTGCTGTCTGTAAAACAAATTTGATGGTGATTAAAAATCCTAGAGCATTAAAACAGTATAATCAAATTTTTTACAAATTATTATTAATCAGTAGTTAATATCAGATAGTATTAAGCATTTTATATGTCTTTTCTTATGTTTTGAACCCTGTTTTTCATGCTAATGTCTGTTTATGGTTTTCTCTCTGTCTGTTTAATCCTTTTCGCAGATGGGCTGGTGATTGTCGGTGTGCACTCTGCCAAATTCCCCAATGAAAAAGTAAGTGTTGTCATGATTTGTTTGCCTTTGGGCTGACTGGTCTGGGAAAGCTTTTCTGCATTTTAAAAACTGCCAAAATAAGTTAAGCTAGCATAACAGTAGCTTAATCCTCCAATAAAAAGTTTAGAAAAATACAAACTTTAATTTTAGTGAATTTATTAAGTTGGAGGGAAAAAAAATCCTTTTTTTTTTTTTTTAATTACTAAATTCCACTTTTTGGCATTTTTGATTTTCTTGTAATAAAAAACTCCTGCTTTTTCAAATTGATCAATATCTATAGCTTTTTAGTTGATAATCCATGACTTCCTGTTTCCCTGCCTATAAATATGATGTAACATGAAGATTTATTTTGCTCTGCCACTCTACAAAATGGGAATGACAGAAGAACATTGGGCCCCAGAGCATTCATTCATCTAGCAGCCTGTTGTGTTTTTGATTTAAAAGATGTTTAAAGTTAACAGGAAATTTTAAAATATCACTTGATAATTATGTATTATTGAAAGATTGGTAGATTAATACCTGAACACCAGCTATAAAGTCTTAAAAATGCAAACATTTTAAAAAGATTAAAAAAAAGATAAGCACTGCTAAGCCTGGTGGGGGCACAAGTAAAGTCTGGTGGCCCGCCAGGCTTATAATACACTGAGGGAAACCATGAACATTGCATCCAAGAAATGGCTGCTCACATAAAGTTGAACATATCTGCACTAGTAGTTGTGAATAAAAATAAAATTGTGGCAAATTCACTATGAGAAATGCATAATATAGATCAATTAGGCACAGACTGATATTTTCAAGCCTCAATTCTTGTTAATTGTGATGAATTACTACTTACTCATAATGAAAACACAACATATAAGGTGAAAATATTGTCAGACCAGAAAAAATTAATACAGAAATGTGGGATGAATTAAAAATATGTTAAATACCTGCTTAAAGGTTTATTTTAATATATTTTGGTCTTCCATCAGGATAATTTAGGCAGATGAAGACAGAAAATGCTTCACTTAAAGCAGAACTAACAGTCTTCCAAATCAGTCTTAAGAGCTAAAGCCTATTGAACATGCGACATTACGAGATGTAGCTGAAAATATAATTTATATATTTTTCCTGCTTCTTAGAGATCAACTTTGAAAAGAGAAAGAAAATGCCAGAGAAAGCGTTCATATATCCCACCCACCAGCGGGTGCCACGATGAGGAGATAATCAGTACTGCTCACTTCACCTGTCAGTGGTCGTAATGTTGTGCCTGATCGGTGTACAAAGCATTAACAGCAGGGGAGCCAATAAGTGGCACCTGTGTTTTTGTTAAGAGTGTTGGATTTTTTCCTCCACTGAATAAATCTTCTCAGATGAGAAAATTTGCGTTATGGGTTCAGTGGCTCTGGGTTTTTTAAGGCCTTTTAGCCATTTTCTGTACTAAAGGTTAGATAATTATGGGGGATGATTTATTATAATAAATCAAAGAAATCTTTTTAACCAGTAGAAACTTGAATATTAGAGATAAAACCAACAAGTTTATGGTAAAATATTATTCCTGCTTTCATGCTTTTATATATAAATAGAAACTTTGAGTATTTTATTGCAATAATTGCTTTAATAAATTCCTACTTCTTGTCATACCATATGGATTTAAACTTTAAGTGAAACCTCATTAATCCTCATTTTATCCCTAAATCAGGAATGTGAAACTCACCAATAACAGTAGCTTCCATTTGTAGAAAAATATATTGATAATACTACAGATTAAACTGTTAAAATATAAATAAATAGGTGTCTATGGATTTTTTTTTTATGTCTATGCCACATATAAAGTTAGGGCGGGCCTGATTTGGCCCCCTGGCCTCGAGTTTGTCTATAATAAAAAATAACTCTAATTCCAACTCAGCTTAAAATGACAATGTTGTGCAATTTTAATCTAATGTATCAACTTTGCTTTCAGCTACCATCAAGTTTTAATCAGTGTATGACCAGAAAGAAAATTTAAATATTCACAGTATCTATCAAGCGTAGATAAAATAAATTATTTACCGGTAAGGATTTCATCTTTTACTCACTTTGTGTCTGTTTCTGAACCTCCAAAGGTCCTGGACAACATCCAGAGCGCCGTGCTCCGCTACGACATCTGCCACCCGGTGGTCAACGACAACGAGGCGACTCTCTGGCACGACCTGGAGGTCTCCTGCTGGCCCACGCTGGTCCTGCTGGGGCCGCGCGGCAACTTGCTCTTCTCCCTTGTGGGCGAAGGCCACAGCGAGCGGCTGACTCTTTTCGCCGACAGCGCACTCCGATATTATCGGGAACAGGGCCAGCTGAAGATTCACTCAGTGGGGATCAAGCTGTTCAGGGATTCGTTGCCTCCCAGCATCCTTTCTTTTCCCGGGAAGGTGGCTTTGGATCAGGCCAACAAGAAGCTGGCGATAGCAGACACGGGTCATCACAGAATCCTGGTGGTTTCTTCCGCTACTGGAGAGCTGCTACATATTGTAGGAGGTACGGAGTCTCAGTTTTGTGTCGTTAAAACCAGAAACTCGGATTTATTTTGATGGGATTTTATGTGTAGAGCATAATTATGAACTGAAATGATCCATGATTTTTTTTTTTTACAAATATCTGAAAAGTTGGATTTTTATTCATTTATATTCAGCCCCATTTGAGTCCTGCAGTCTCCAAACATACAACCGAAGCTTCAATGGACGTAGGGCTGAAGCAATTAAATGGATTAATCGACTATTGAAATAATAATTCAAAAATCAGTTAATCATTAATTGGATTATAAATACTGAAAAAAATGCTATTTGTTGAAGAAAAAACATACAGAGAGCAGGAATTAAGTCAAACTGTATCAAATATATATATATATATATATATATATATATATATACGTTTTGCATTTAATATAAAAAAAAACAAAAACTTCTGCCTATAAATAAGTTTTACCCAGAACTCAAGAGGCATCATTTTATCTTCACCTGATTTAAACTTAATTTTTTTTTATAAATCTTCTTTTAAGCACATTTTTCTATCCAAATTGTTAATTGGTTAATCCAGAAAATACTAAACAGATCTGTCCCACACACAAGATGAGCAAAAAAGGCGAGTTTTTCACATGTTGATGTTAAAAATATTTTTTAGCTGTAGATGCATACTTTGCTACAAATAATCAATAGTTTGCTAAAGGAATGCTATGTTGTTTCATTTTAAACAATAGAATGATTATTTTCTTATTTAAAACAAGAATTTGAATTATTTTTTTACATTTTTATTTTTAATATTGTAAAAAATAAGCTTAAGTGATTAAATGAAAAATCAGGAGAATTTTGTAATTTTTAAAATCAGAATAATCAATTACTTAAATAATTGTTAGGTGCAGCACTAAATGGAAGCATATTAATGCATAAAAATGACCTAGTCAAAGACCAGACTCTAATCTATTTAGATTACCAGGAAAGGCTTCACAATTCCTCACCATCCAGAAGAGTTATCTGGAGCTATTTTGCAGAGGAAAAATTGCCAAAAAATTTCAATCCTTATGTGCAAAACAGTAGAGAGAGACCCCAAAGTGGAGGTACAGATGAATGCACATGTGCAGTAAAGTCAGATTATATGGAAATACTGGTAAATTTCTGATTCTGTCATTAAAATCTGACAGATAATGAGCAACGATTGAGAATGTTTTAGTGATGGTGAGGTGATGCTTTTGCCTCAGTGCCTCTCAATGGAACCACATGGTAGACTGTGCTGGCCTCAGACCAGCAGAACGGTTGGCAGCAGCGGAGACCAGAACATGCTGCCGTTTTGGCACTGACCTAAGTGTGAACAACCGAGAAAAGAAAGTAGAGGACTGAGTTTATTTTAGTGTTGATTTACCTCATCTTTGTGGAGAGATTTAGAAGAAACTGCCACCTGCTAATTAGCAATGTAGTAATTACATCCACAAGTATTGCACAACCCTTTATTTTTATGTTGCCACCTGAGATGTCAACGGTTTTTGAAAAAGATCACCTCTTTGTTGTGCATAATTGTAAGATGAAAATCACACATGGTTCAACCAGTTACTGGGATTTTTAACTCTTATTTAAAAAACAAAACAAAAAAACAGTCACTATGTCCTCCTCTGACAGTATAATGAGAGACAGATAATCTATCAAAAGATTGAGCTCCTACACTTCCTGCTAAAAACAACAAATCAGAGCTAAGATGAAGGTCTTCGTGCTGTCAGTAAATCTTGTGTATGTGCTGCTCAGCATGCAAATGGCGGAGAAACAACTTACTCTCCCAGGAAAACTGTTTATCCACTGTCATCGGTGGCTATGCTGACGGAGAGAAGCTGTAGTTGCAGAGAGCAAGTGGGAGGCTTTGAGAGGTGCGTACACGAGAATGATTGACAGCGCTAAGACTCTCCTCCTGGCTCTGATTGGTTGTTTTTGACTGAGATGTGTTTTTCTGTAGTTAGCACTGGGATTAGGAAGAGGAACTTGATTTTTTTCACAGATTATCAGTCTCATGCTACACTGTCATGATATAGTGACAGTTTTAACAAATATTTATGTACTATTTTTTAATAAAAGTTGCATGTCCCCACTTTAAGGAGAAGGCATTTTCTATGAATTAACTGCGGTTCTTCCGCTACAGGACCTGGAAGAGGCAGACAAGATGGCGACCTGTCCGAAGCTTCCTTCAACTCCCCACAGGGCGTCGCCATCAAAGGAGACGCTGTGTATGTGGCCGACACTGAAAATCACCTGATTCGAAAGGTAGCGCCCCTCTCCATCGCCGTCCCTGGAAAGCCGCTCAGGCTTGTGATGACGCTTGCATGGAAACGTTTGCTTTTCTGCTTTCGTTTGTAGGTTGACCTGGTGCAGGGACGAGTCAGCACTCTCGCTGGCGTAGGGACACAGGGGACAGACAAAGAGGGCGGGGCCATGGGACCCCAGCAGCCAATCAGCTCTCCGTGGGATGTGACGCTTGGGACTGCCGGTGAGTTTTTGCCTGAAAGTTGACGGTTTTTTTTTTTTTGTTTTTTTTTCTCTTTCTCTTCTTCTGACCTTTCTCTTATTGCTTCCCAGACAGATTCCCCTCTGTCCTGATTCTGTATTCCCTCCACACACTTCTCATCCATCAATTATTCCTAAATCCATTTGATCTCTCATATTGTCTAGACTTTATCAAGCCCTGTTACTTTGCAGATCAGGTTTCATGCAGATAGTTGAAGGTGAAGAGAAAAAAAAAATCTGTTAGCAGTTGGAAGTGACCACTTTGAGATTTGTATTCTGCCTTTCAGATGGGTTCATGAAGGGCGTGTGATTCATACATTACGTGTAGATATGAAATCAATCGTGAAGTTCTCTTTATGCCTCCATTTCTCAGCATTGCAGAGATCAGAAAGGATAAAGGAAGTAGATGACTGTTTTCAAATCTCCCTGTTTCTGTTACTTAACTTTTTCTGAAAACTGTCTGGAAATGTGAAAATATTTCACAAATAAATTTAAATTTGCTAGATTTTTCCTACACTTTTATGAGCAGAACCTTTTGGAAACTAATGTTAACCGTTATGCAAATCTGAGCTGTCATCAGTTATTTAGTCTGATTATCTCATCCCAATTCCACTTTGCCTCTCATTTTTAGAAAATATTTGATGGTTTCTGTTTTACCAATTGAGGAAAACAAAACTTATGACAAGAAGTGACATACAAACTTAGAGTATTGACAAATAATAATGTGACACTTTATTTGAAGGTGTGTGCATAAGACTGTCATGAATGACATAGCACCACTTATGAACATGAAAGAGTTTTCATGAATGTTTATTACTGTTGTCATGACGTGTAATTCGGTAAATAAAATTTTTAATGCAAATTTGCATTAAAAGTTGAATTAAAAGTGTCAACTTTTTGTCAAAAGTGTAATTATTTAGTAATAATCACACTTCATTACAGCAGTCATAAACAGTTACAAAGACTTCTTCGTGTTCTTAACAGGTGTTATGTCATGTTTATGACAGAGTTATGCCAATCGTATGCACACTCTTTCAAATAAAGTGTCGCCAAAAAATTATAGTTTAGCTAATAAGGTTTGATACATTAAAAGAGGAAAAGAAAAAATCTAGTTTAACTTTTTATGAGAGGAACTGTATTTGGTTGAAAGTATTTGCTTTCTTAGTAATGTCAAACATGCATCCTTGGCGTCCAAATTTACAGCTTTTTAATGTGTTTTTTCCTTTTTTGGTTTTGGGGTTTAATCTTATGTGTAGGCGGTGCCGAAGACAACGTGCTGTGGATAGCCATGGCAGGGACCCATCAGATCTGGGCTTTGTTCCTGGAGGATGGAAAGCTGCCCAAAGGAGGGTGAGAGACCTGGTCACTGTCCCATATCCGCTAAAAAGACACTAATAACTCTATTTTAAGCACAGACAGTGCTGAGAGAAAGTATTCGCTACTTACAGGTCTTTGTTGCTTTTTTTGCTGCACTTGGACAAATTCAAATCCTCAAATAAATTCAACTTGCGTAACTACCAAAAAAAATTAATAATTTTTGAATGAGGAATTTGGACAGTATGGCCAAAAATAATCACCACCTGGATTTAACTAAGGAAATGGGTGTGGGACTCCTAATTTCACAACCACATCCTGTGTTTGTGGAAAAAATGTTGGTCTAAAAAGGGTCAAATCATTGGTTTGCATCAAACAAAGATTGGAGAAACTGCTAATACTGGGTTAGTAAATGTCCAACGCATCATTAAAAACTGGAAGTAAGAAAAATGGTTGCAACACTGGATGGAAATAAGTCTTGTGAACCTTATCGAAACAGTGACTGCTAAATGTCCAACAAAATTGTAGAAAGTGTGTTTTTGGTGTCGTCTGTCTTTGGCCACGCAGTGCATTTAGTTTGAAACTATCCAAACCAACCTTTATAAATGCCAATACAAGCGGGTTTTAAAGCTTCTGTTTATTTGGTCTTTCAATTCAGACCAACTCTAGGACAGGTTTAGATATATATTTTTTTTAATTATGAGAATAAAGTTGTATTATTACAATACAGTCGTAGTAATACAAGAATAAAGTTGTATGACAAAAAAAGTCGAATTAATACGAAAATAAAGTCTTAATATTACCAGAGTAAAGTTGTATTAATTTTATGAGAACTCTGACACAAAAGATAACAAGAAATGTATTATTATGACTATATTCTCATAATTAAACAAAAAGTATTGTAGCCAGTCCCTAATACTGTTGTATAACTCACAGAATGAATCGTTGTAGTAAGTAATCTTTTGAAAATGTTTTCTGTCATTTGTAATGCATCTTTTAGAGAAGAAAGCAAGAAAAAAAATGGACTAAAATCGAATCTGATGTGAAGAAATCAGAGATATTTCTTTTGAATCCCATACCACCCAGCACTAGTTGCTTTTAATTTGAAACATAAAATCCTTATTTTGCCTATTGAGGTTATCTTCACCTGATATTTAAATTTATTTCACATTTAAGTAAAAACAGAACTTAAAAAAATGTTTACAGCTCTGTGTTATTGTAATTGGGGCAGGGAATCGATTTATTTGTGTGTACAATTGCAACAGTGACTCCAAGGCGGGAACGTGCGTGCGATGGGCGGGCAGCGGCAGCGAGGAGAACCGGAACAACGCCTACCCTCACAAGGCGAGCTTCGCCCAGCCGTCAGGCCTGGCTCTGGCTGCAGAGGAGCGTTGGAGCTGCCTATATGTGGCCGACAGCGAAAGCAGCTCCATCCGCACTCTGGCCCTGAAGGATGGAGCCGTCAAGCATCTAGTTGGGGGAGAGAGGGACCCGCTGGTGGGTTCAAAACACACAACAAATAAAGGAATAAAACAACAGCAGTAATATTTTTTTACAGTTTACTATATGGTTAATGTGTGTGATTATATAGTAAATGGTATATTTACTTTGTAGTATATTTACTTTGTAGTAAATATACCATTTACTATATTGTATGGTATATTTATATAGTAAATATACAATTTACAATATAATAAATGGCATATTTGGTAAATGGTATTTACAATAGTAAATTACAGTAAATACCATTATTATATAGAAATGGTAATACTATTTACTATGCAGTAAATTACATATTTACTGTATAGTAAATATACTATTTACTATATGGTGAATATTATATTGACTAAGTAATAAATATACTATTTACTATACAGTGAGTGGTAAAAATGGTTTTATTTTAACAATATTGTAGATCCGAATATTGTCAAAATCGGTTTATTTTTCTTCAAATTAATTTTGGTTAGTCAGTTATTTCAGTTATTTCTCCTGACATTTATTTGTGTGTCAGTTAGGCTGCACTGCTCTTGACAGTTGGTGGTTACCATAGCAACCAGTGACTGTCAGCTCCTCCCCCTTTTGCTGTCTGTAACTTTTATCTCTTTCGGCACCTCGGTGTCTCTGTCAACAAATTAAACCTGAGGCAAACAAAGACAGTTTACGCATCTAACCAAGAGAATCTATTGTAGTGCTGAAACGAGTCATCGAAATAATTGTGATGAATCGATTATTGAAATAACCGTTGACTGAAGTACTGACTCAAAAAAAGGCCATTTGTTGATAGAACAACATATTCAGAGCAGTAAGTAAGCCAAAATTAAATAAATATATATACATTTTGCATTTAAGATAGAACAACATAAAATAATATAAAAAAAATCTCATAAGCACCTTTTGCTTTTCAAATTATTAATTGGGTTAATACAGAAAATAAGTGCCCTGCACTGTATTTATTTTTTGTTTGTTTAAACTGTAAATTTAACCTTAAATTTACAGTTTAAGATTAATATGTCACATGTTGACATAAATGTTTGAATGAAAAGGTTTAGGTTTAGTTGGGGTTAATTTTTAATAATTTTGTATTAAGTCAAAAATAAAAATTAGAGTTTTTCAAATGTTGATGTAAGTAAGTATATTTTTACCTAGTGATTCATCTTTTCTTACAAACAGAAGCAAATGCTTTTATTGCCTTTTAGGCGGTAGTTTTTATTTTCTTATTTAAAATTATTATGTTTATGAATCTTTTAATGTATTTTTAATATTTCATAAAAAAAATCTGTTTAAATGAAAAATCTGCAGTGTTCTAATGTTTTAATCCAATTAATCATCAAAATAACCGATTAATCGATAGTTAAAATAATCGTTTGTTGCATCCCTAATTCATTGGTGACTTTCTTTCATTTTTTTAAGGGAGTAAGTTTTTACTTTATCTGTTGAAAATTAATTTCTATAAAAGTAAAACTGTTTGCACAACTTCAAAAAAAATGAAAGCAAAAGAGCGTTGTCCTGATGGAAGCGGAAACGTCGTAAATTATATTTGTTCTTATCGGTGATATAATGGTTTGTGCCTCCAGCCTTGAAAAGCTGTAAAAGTTACACATCAATTGCACACATTTCCAGCCTTCTAAAAATTAGAAGCTGGAAATTTTGAAGGAAGCTTTTGTAGAAATCTTTGTAAGCCGTAGGCAGTCACAAGGATTCAGGGTTGTTCCTTCCATAAATAGAAGGTATTGATTTAAAACCAAAAAAGCTCACAGACAAACACAGACTCGCTTGTTTTTCTGCTGAAGCAGCGCATGAAAAAACAACTTTTGGGGTTGTAATGTTTTCCAGCAATTTAAGCTGCATTTCATTTTTGGCTTTTATGCATTGTTCCATAACAAAGAGCTCCGAAGCTTAAGACAATTTACTGAGGAATCTGTACACTTGAAATATTACCCTAACTCACAATAACTTCAGTGAGTTCTCTCTAACTCAAGAACTGTAACTTTGAATGTCGTGAGCTTTAAAGTCACCTTTTATACAATTTAAGACCTTGAGAGGTAGTTTCATGTCTCGATTATTGAACCCAACTAATGAGGAAATATAAGTAATCTTACTGAAATATTTGGTGATTTGAAATCACCAAATATTAAAATTAGAAATCATTGAGTTCTAATTTACTGGAAGAGTATCAGAGTGTCCACAAACCTTTTAAGACGTCCTGATTCCCAGGGGTGCTGTCCGTCCATCCGTCAGTCTGTCCATCCATCCATCCGTCCATCCATTCATTTATCCGTCCTTCCATTTGTTCATCCATCTCCCCCCACTCCCTTCCTTCCTCATAATCATCCATCCGTTCATCCCTCCTTTTGCCATTCATCCATCCATCCATTTGTTCATCCATCTCTCCCTCCCTCGATCCCTCCATCATCATTCATCTGTTTGTCATCCATCCATTTATTCCTTCTTGTCATCCATTCATCCATCTATCACCCATCAAATTAGTCTTTTCTTCCTCTTGTCTTCCATTCGTCTGTTCATCCCTCTTTTTTCATCCATTCATCCATCAAGTCATCCTTTGATGTCCATCCATCCATCAAATTATTGTCTATTCATCCTTTTTGTGTTCATCTGTTCATCTGTCCTTTTAATCTTCCATGCCTCCATTTCTCCTTTGGTCACCATTCATCCATCCATCCAATTATCATGTTTTCAATATTTTTTTAATAAAAGCCTTTAGTTACATTTGAACTAACATTTGTTTCATGAGATTTCAAAGACGTAATATTCTCTCTACCCTGTTCTGCTACAGAAATAAGTTTTGTCTGAACTGAGCGACCAAGAATAAATTGCCATCTGTTTGGATTTGTCATCCTTCTTACAAACCAGTTAGTATTTAGAAGCAATGTTGTTTCATCAACACTCTTGTCACTCAGAATTTCTTCATTTCCTCAAATTACAACAAGAAAATAAAAGTTAACTTGTATTCTTCTTCCAAATGGTCCTCCGGCTTGTTTTGGACTTGTACTAATAAAACTAAAATACCTTTCCACTGTTATTAAAAAGTGTTGGTTACCATTGAAGTTTTTTGCTTTTCACACCTTTTCTTACGTTTGGATTTTGATTTGGCTTTGTGAATATTTTGTCTTTTATCCACCAGAACCTTTTTGCTTTTGGGGACGTCGATGGGAAGGGGGTGGATGCCAAGTTGCAGCATCCCCTCGGTGTGGCCTGGTCTGCCGAACAAAGCCGGCTCTATGTGGCCGACTCCTACAACCACAAGGTAAGCGAGGCTCGTCACAAGGCCGCGCCATCAGCGTTCTTCATACGTTTAGCGGTTCTGGCGTCATTCTAGGTTCCTTCGGGCCTGAAAGGTTATAGAAAGTTTCTAATTCTCGCTCACAGCATCATAAATTGACTTTAAAGCAGGTTTTCAAACAAGTCCTAAGATGTGTAGAATTTAAAAGTATTTCTGAGGTCTGAATAAATACAGAATAATATAAAAATGACAAACCGTATTCTCTGTTCCTTTGTCTAAATGTTGCATCTGTCTATCGGTCCTGTCTTTTTTCTATTTCTTTGTTCTTTCCTATTGTTCTTTTTTCTTGTTTTTTTGCTCCTTCACGATATTTGTCTTTATTTTATTCTCTTTTTCTTTTGCTCTATTTTTTCTTCTTTTTTCTTTTGTTTTGTTATTTATTTTACCCTCTCGTTCTGTCTTTCATTTGTACTTTTCTTTCGTTCTTTTGTTTCTTTTGCTTTCACTCATTCACTCACTTTTGTTCTTTTGTTTTTTTCTGTTTCGCTCTGTTGTCCAGTTCTCTCATTTTTTCTTCCTTTTGATATTTATCTCTCTCCCTCCGTCTTCCTTTCTTATGCTCTCTTCCTTTTGCTGTTTTGCTTTTTCACTTTGCTTATTCTTTCATTCCTTTGTCAGTCCTTACTGTACTCGTTTTCATCTTTTATTCATTTCTCCTCACGCCATTCATGTAAATTTTTTGTTTTATTTTCGCTGGTATTTAAAGCCTAACCTCTGTAAAAACATCAGCAGTAAATTTGTGCAGAACTTTAATATTTAAATTTTAAAAATTAGCCAAAAGTGGACTAAGAGCTTGACTGTGATTGTTAAAAAGTTTGAACTTTTGGGAATGTATTGGAACCCTTTCTAAGATTAACCCTCCTTTAATTTGCCTCATTGTTCTCAGATAAAGGTGGTGGATCCAAAGACGAAGCAGTGCACCACGTTAGCAGGGACAGGAGAAGCTGGAGATGCTTTGGGCCCCCAGTTCACCAAAACCTGCTTCAACGAACCAGGAGGAATCTGCATCAGCGGGAACCTTCTTTACGTGGCCGACACCAACAATCATAAAATCAAAGTTCTCAACCTGGACTCCAACAGCGTCTCTCTGGTCAGACTTGTGTGTGTGTGTATGTTTGCAAAGAGTGTGTGTTTGTTACCTTGAGCAAGGACTTTTACATTTTGTCCATCTTTGTGTAATTAATCTTTCCTAAAAGTGTTTTGCCCTCTGTGTTTGGGTAAAAGGTGACACAGAAAAGAACAATGTGAGCGTAAGTAGCTTTCTCCTTGCTCTGCATTAATCCGAACACCTAAATATGTCTCCCCGACCAGCTCCATATCTCCACTGAGTACACAGACTCAGCATCTGTGAAGCCTTTGGGAGTCACCAAAGTCCCCAAGCTGCCTAAATCAGCTGCCAGGAAGGATTTGCCTCCAGTTACGGCGTCGGCGGGCCAGACTGTCATCCTGTCACTCACCATGTCGCTTCCAGACGGAGTGAAACTCACCGACGAAGCGCCCAGCTGCTGGGCACTGTCAGCTGAGGGTAAAAAAAACATGAAAAAGATTTCTCTCTCTCTCTCTGAAAAAAATGTTTTTATTCCTACTAACCTTCGACTTCACATTGAAAAATAATCATCCTTACATTGCATTTTATGTTGTTTACAATGCATTTAAGACCAAAGTTTTGTTTTGCTCAACTCTAAGATTTGGTGTAGATTTTAATCCAGCTCTCAATAAAAAATTTTTTACCGCGCTTCTGCAAGATTATTTAGGTATTTCTCTTCACTTTCGGGTTTTATTTAAAGGAGTTTGAATGAATATGACTAAAATCCCAACTATTAGGGCTGGTATTAGGGATGCACCAATACAAAAATTGGAGCCAGTATTGATAGCTGATATTAATATTGGTATTATGGCGGCTAACCGATATATTTCACTACATTCAAGACATTTGTAAAAAACCCCAACCAGAAACGGATTATAATAAATAAAGGCTGTTTGTATTAACACAGTTTTATACTGATATGTTAAAAAATGAATACTATTGGCCGATACTGATGTTGGTACTGATATGTTGCGCATCCCTAGTTGGTAAACAATAAAGAAAGATTAAAATAAATTTTTGCTCATACATTTTTATCGCAAGAAAATACCACATTGCCTAGACTCTGCAAATCAAGTCAGAGCAACATTGAAAAAGTTTAAAATAAGTGAAGCCATGGCAAACTGGTTTATCTGTCACCATGCATTGAGCAGGATGCTAAATTAAGGCCTTAAAAGGTCTTAAATTTGTTAAAGAAAATGTAAGTTGGCCTTAAATACATTAAAAACAGATCTTGAATTTTGTCATGGCAGGACTATTTAATCTATTTAATCTATTTAGATTGCTGGACTTTTCTATCGGGCAAAAGTTTGAGTCATGCGCAGACATCACTCACTGTTTTCTGTGACTCCAGGCGGTAGGCTACCGGTAACAAGCTGCTAATCTTGCTAATCTAGAGAGCTACATACCATGTGAGAAGCACAAAGCTGCTGCTTAGAGCCATGAAATTTCAGTTTTGGTCCCCTGCTTTTCTTTTGTACATTTGTCTTCCTGCCAGATCTTAAATTTTATTCATAATGGTCTTAAATTTGGGAAACTTGCATAAACTCTGAAGAGGTAAAGCACCAATAGACTTAAGCTAGAATTTGAAATGTGTATGTCTTTTCTTAAACACTTTTGTGATCAAACACTGAAAAATCATTTTTGCTCCATAAACATATAGACCAAGTGCATAAATAATAAGGTGAAATATCAGGGATTTCCTTCATTTTCTAACTCTGTCAACACAAATCCTACTTGTTCAAAATAGTAACCAGCTAGTTAGACCTCGAAGAAAAGTGAAAGTCGGTATTGGTAAGCAAGGTTCCCCCAGAAAGCTGGCTGGGTGTTAGGGCAGTCATTCATCCAGCAGCCCGTCATGTTTTTGAGTTAAAAATGTTTTAAAGTTGACAGGAAATTAGAAAATATCACTTGATAATTACGTACTATTGACAGATTGGAAGATTAATACCTGGACACCAACTATAAAGTCTTAAAAAATGCAAACATTTTAAAAAGACTTAAATAAATAAGCAATACTTAGCCAGGTGGGGGCACAAGTAAAGCCTGGTGGCCCGCCAGGCTTATAATACACTGGGGACATCCGAGGTAAGAAAAACCCTCATCTGTGCCTCTATTGACAAACATTTGTTCTTATTTTAAAGCTTTTTACATATTTTCAATAAATGTGGAGGAAGATTTATAATCATGTCTTGCAAACCTTAAATTTCTATTCTTGGGTATTATTTCATTTCACTTATTTAAAGTGGTCCTACTCACCCAAACTCTTTCCGACCTCAATATAAATAAATCATACACAAATAGACCTTCTAACTTGTTGGATACGAATAACACAAAAAGTTGAAATCCAAAAAGCTGCTCTCCTAATATGTAATGACCCTATTGTAGAGTTCTGCGTTCTCCTACATGCTGTTATTTTGGTCCGTTTTCTATGACTCTGTCTATAAAAAAAGAAAAGTAGACGTGAAATGAGGCTTAACCTCTATTTCACCGTTCAACAAGCAGCGCTTCTCTCTCCCAGCCTACACCTGGGACTCTCAGCCAGAGGATGGAGGATTACTTAAATCACTTTTCTGAACCACTGATGAAGATTTATGTTTTTTTTAAGTTCTCAGTATATTTCGGAGGCAATCAACCACAGTTTGACCCCAGAATCAGGTGTGAGGTGACGCTTTTAGATACAACACGAGTGACAGCTGACGGTCTGATCGTTAGGTTCGGAACTAAACTGTTTCCATCTTTCTGAGTGACGCAGCGTGCAGTCGGCCATATCAGCAGGCTATTTTTAGGACTTTTTGATAAGGCGACATGCCTCGGTTCACATAATTAGCCACCAGGCTATGTTATGTGATCCTCCGCTGTCCCATTATGCACAGTCTAGACTCCTGCTGATCGGATCAGCAGCGAGGCAGGAATTTTAATGGATCAAGTTAGAGCCATACGCCAGATCTAAATTGTTTTTTAAAAAACGCGTTTTAGAAATGGCTTCTGTGGGACCTCATGTAAGGCCGTGGCTTCATTAATCACTGTGGGCATGGATTTTGTCGTCTCTCTGGCTTCAGAGTTTCTCACAGTAGAAACTCCGGCCTTCCCTTTTGAGCTTCCTACTCATTTTTCTTTGGTAAAAATGTGAATTTGCTTGTTAAAGTACAGCCATTGTGTCAGAAAATAAATGTTCTTACACGTTTCAGTGCTCTGTTTGGCAGCGATGGGAAACACTGAGGCTCCAGTCAACAGGCAGCGCAGTAAATCTAGACGTGGGTCAGAT
The DNA here is from genome assembly GCA_903067095.1 of Girardinus metallicus. Lineage (NCBI taxonomy): Eukaryota > Metazoa > Chordata > Actinopteri > Cyprinodontiformes > Poeciliidae > Girardinus > Girardinus metallicus. The sequence continues at coordinate 20,882 of CAEGAE010097148.1, forward strand.
CGGCGCTTTCACACAGACCGAACTTGGTCTAAACTCTACTGGATCTTGTTTTTCGTTGTGCTGTCAGAGTATCTCTGGGGACGGATTGGCCCGTCAAAGGTTTGGCACGCCACCCGAGATAAATTTAGCGACCGTTTGCTGTGTACCATCATGTTTTGGACATATATATTCCCAGATTGTAATGTTTGCCAGGCGTTTTGTTGTTGAGGGTGAGTTTTCGCTGCTGATTTTGCAAAATTTTTTCACCCAAGAAAACGTATAATAACACCATCCGTTAGATTAATTGCTTTTGTTTTAGTCTTTGCACACAAAACTATATTTTTCTCCATCTGATGACATCATCAGTTACTCAGTATTCAAGTAGCCTCTGCATACAACAAACTTTTTTTAATCTTACTTGAGTACGATGTTAGATAAATGTATATAAGTGCATTTATCTAATCTTATCAGGCACAAAAAATCTGTTCTGCCTGATTCCCCTCCACCCAGTCTGACTGACTCCAGGATAATGAATAATTTTGAGCAGCTTATTAAACTTCACATCACACCTGGACTTACTTTGCTTGACTTGCCCCAGCTGGCTCATCACCCCAACTGCACCATCGACGATCCAAACTTATTTTTTACCGTTTTATTGTGTTTTTGTTTCTTATGTGTTGTCATTGTTGCCTTACATTTCTTAAACAAACCACCCTTAAACGTCCGATTGTGGCAAATGAAAACATCTACAAAGTTGCTCATGTACTCTCTAAAGTCTGCTATGAATGTTTTCTGGAAGAAGTTTACTATAAAATATCTTAAAACACATTTTATCTTAATTCCAAATATAATTTAACCTGTTTCAAGAAAACATCTTATGTTCATTTTATTCTATTTTACATACACATTGAACCACCATTCAAATCTCTTTGCAGTAATATGAATGTTGGCTTTGAGAAAAGGACGTAATAAAACATTTAAGTGTATTTATTCATATTTTTGGATGTCCTTTTTCTTTTTAAGAAGAAATGTGAACTTGTAAAGATTAAATAATTAGAATACCTTGTCAGAAAGATATGCATACTGTGTAGAGTGCATAATAATGAATTAATCGTGTAGATATAGTTTGGAAACAGTAGGATTTGTGATATAAGTAAAAATTAGCAGCGGAAATGTATATATAAAACGTGGGACATATGTGGACGAGACAAGTAGGGGTGGGATTTATTCAACTGTATATGGAGGTTTAGGGGAGTTATATTTGATTTTTATTTTATTCTACTTGTTTGAAATAAAAAATGTCATTTAATTGCATTTCATATTAGTCTAGATGTGCTTAATGTTTCTTATTAGGCCTTTATTGTGTCCAAAATTACTCACAATGAGGTATATATTTTACATCTGACCAGGTTTCTAAAAAAAAATCCAAGACTTTATTAATAACATCCTCTTAATACTTCTTCTGCCTACACGTTAATGCCAAATTTCATGACTTTTGATGCATTTAAAGCTTCAAGGAAGTCAATTATTTATAATTCTGACTTTTCTTTTTCTGTTTTTCAGGTAACGAGTGGCTGCTGGAGAACCAGGTGGCGTCCGGCGACATCGTGGATTTGACGCAGCCTCTCCGAGTGTCAGCCACGCTGCCCGCCGCTGTGAAGGAGTCGGACAGAAACCCCAGCCTCAGGTTGAGCGTGTGGCTGTTTTACTGTTTGGAGGAAGGTAAAGCCTGCACTATGAAAGCCGCCTCATTCAGCCAGCCTCTCCAAATAAACGCCAGTCCTGGAGAAGGAGAGGTCACCGTGGCGTTCGCCCATTCCTTCTGAAACCAGCCGCACGGCTCTCAGATCAAACCCATGTTTAGGTTTTGTTTACAGTTTTGAAAGAAGAACGGTGATTTTTATTTTTCAGGCAAACAAACTGCTCAGAATCTCCTAGAAGTAAACATAAACCAGATGCTTTGCATTGATAATATAACCAGTGTGAGTTAACTGTAACACAATATTTCATGTTAGTTGTTGGAAAATCTATTAGATTTGTATAAAATGTATGCATTTTCTATCATGCATTTAGCATGTGGTGGTGAAATAATATTTTCTATTTAATCCAGATTATTTATATTGCGAAAATTCAGAACCTTGTAAAGCAGCTTTTTATTTTTTATTTTTACTCAGATCCACTTCTAGATGCTTCTGTTTCCATAACAGATTGATTTACGTGTAATTCTTGTGAAGAGAGCGTTTTGCATAACTACTAAAATGTAATTACTGAGCAGTTTCTGAACCCATTTCTCCCAGAACCTGATCTGATTTTTTTTTTTCCGTCAGCTCTGCGACTAACTTTTCAGAAGAAAGAAATAACAACAAAAGAGGGGTGTTTAATCGAGCCGAGATATGATTCGGTTTCATTCTGCCTTTGACTGTGAGAGAACACCTTGTGAATACTAATACGGAGATGTGACCATTTTTCTAACGTGAAAAAAAAAAAAAAGAAATTCAGGGCCTTTCATCGGGCTGTTGGAGTAGGAAACCAGAAATATCCACCGCACCATTTAATCTGATCAAAATGAACTTTATGAACCCATGATGTATTAAAATTATCTATGCAGGCTCACATTTTATTATGTTAAGGGAGTCCAGTGTTAGACTTTTATTGTTTAATGCAATTATATTTTCAGTGCCATGGATAAAGTATTCACACCCTCTGAACATTTTTCACGTTTTCTCATGTTAAGACCACAAACTTGCGACGTAGACGTGAAATGATTTTAAAAAATAAATAAAAACAATTCTAGTATGTATTCATGTTCACTCTGAAGACAATATTTTCTTTGCAAAATAGCTCAGGCTCAGTCAGATTGGATGGCATTGCAATATTTAATATCAGCCTCAGTTTCTCAATTTGCTTCAAATCTGGATCCAAAATCTTTAGTTTCGCTCTAATTTGACAAAATCACCTCTGTATTTCCCAGATTTATTTGGCTGGGAGAAACAAATTATTTATCATTATCTTTCTGCTTTATTTTTATGCATCACAAGGAGATTGTCTAATGCATAAAATCTCCATAAAACAGAATAAAGTTCTGTTTGTAATTTCCTCCTGGAAGGTAATGCTACAAATTCTTTTGGCAGCCTCTCACAAAATGTCTTCCAGTATTGTTCTGTGTTTATCTCCGTCCTTCTTCCCATTCTCTATCATTACTGGGGAATTAAAGGATCCCCCTTACCATAATGCTGCCTCTACTGTGTTTCACCTTAATAAAATACATTACGGCTTGTTTTTATGCGACAAAATGTGAGAAAGTTCACGTGGTGTGAATACTTTAACAATGCCCTGCGAGTGTTTGCTGCAGCTCTTCCTGCTGCGGTGCCTTCTAGCTGCATGCTAATCTTGCGACTGTAAATATTTATCTTTTTAACGGCATGCATCGCTGCAGACCAGCTCTCATGAGTCTGAACGGTCACTCTTGTCCGACGTCGGGATCTGTGTGACTGCTTGTGACTATCCGTGTCATGGGGCGCCCCTTTGATTCAGACCGTTAAAATCCAGCTGCTGTCTGAGTGATGAATGAAGTTCCTGTTTTCAAAAAGCTTAGGCGGCCCCCCTGTGAACCGATGACACCTCGAGTCTGCCGCCTGCTCCGCCACGCTGCGCGTTATTACACCGAGAAGACAAAGTCTCATTCAAATCATCTGCTTCACAAAGGGAGCGTGATATGAAAGATAGACTCTAATAAGGAGCCGCCGGATCGCTCTCTGTTATGCAATAAGATATGATAATGTTATTTTATCCGTATTGCTTCTCAAAGTTCCGGTCTGCCGTCGGAAGCGAACCTCGAGGTGTTTTTTATGGGATTTTTTATCCTCATCACCTCGCATAGCGTTATTGTCAGAATCTGGTTCGGCTGTTCGGATCGTTCGGCCCAAGTGCCTTCCAAAGGTCTAAACTGATGACAATTAACTGTATCTGAAGCAATAACAATATACTGTAATAGGAGAAAGTGCTTTTATTCCCACATATTACTTAGTTGAAATGAGCTGCTCGAGTTTTCTGATCCGTTTTCCGGCTCTGTCATCCCTCCAGGATATTTTTTTAATGAATTGTAATAGCTTCGAATGGCTGTTGGTGAGATTGTTTTCCAACTTTTTAGACTCGTTTAATGCACTAAATTGTCCACAAATTAAAGCGAAAAATACCTAATAAACATATTTATGTACTCTGCTTGGAATCTATTCATTGTCTTCTGAGAGTTGGAGAAGAAACCGGATTTTCTCCACCTCGACTGGAGCCGTAACAAAACCAGAAAGCTGCACCTCTGCTGAGATTCTGTGCAGACGGGTTTTCAGAAATGTTCTGATTTGTGATTTGTTTCATACTTTTCTCAAAGCCAGCTCATTTTCTCCTCATCTGTGGAGCCTGACGGAAAGGTTTTACTCATTCTGCAAAAGTTTGGAGCTTAAAGTGTGAATTTTTCACGTCTGAATTAATTTTGAGTGATATTTGTGATTCCAGACTTTATTCTCTTTCTCATTCATCCATCCATGGTTCACATTTGTTTATCCATCCATATTTTTGTCCATCCAACCACCAATTTGTCTGCAACTATGTGTTTATCTGTCATTCATCCAGTTTGAATATCAGTTTCTTCCTTCACTCATCCTTCCTTCCTTGCTTGTTTTTTTTCCCCTGCTTTATTTTTTTAATTTATTCCCTCTTTTTGTTACTGTGATGGTTTTCATGTTTTGTTTGTTGAAGACATTTGAACTTTTCCTTCCTGCCTGTCTAATTAACCACAGTCAAATTTTATATTTACACTTGTAGTTTTTGTCATAAAACAGCTGCATTTATGCTGAGATTAAACTACACACTGTTTGACTTTATATCAAATTATACTCTGCTTACTAATTTATTTAGCATTATTAATACAGTTGGTGTTTTATTTAGGATTAGTCAAGTAAACGGGGGATTAGTATATAGTTTTAGATTTTTTTTTCAGGGTTATTTTCAATCGACTTCACAATTTTGCTCGAGTTTGGATCGATCGCATAAAGTCCAGAGAGCTGAAGCTCTGCAAGATTTTTAATTTTTAGTCTTTTGGGAAATTAGGCTGGAAAACCAAGCAAATTTATATTATTTTCCCAAAATAAACTGAACAGAAAAATAGGAGGGTTTCAGTACAACCCTCCTAAAGAAGACTTTACAATTAGTAATGAAGGGATCTTTATACAAAATGATACACTGATTACTAATTAAAACACTATTCATTTTCATTTTGTAGTCATCAAACTTGGAAAAAAAACATCACACTCCATGTATCCAAAACTATTTGGTTATAAAGAGATTTTTATTTTATGGTGCTGTACATTAATTGAGGAAGAAAGAAAAATCTGAATATTGACGGTTTTAGTTTATCTTGTATTAAGACAAACTAAAATAGTTTAGCATATGACTTCTATTAACTCAAGCCAAAACCCTCTTTACCAAAGGCTTCACTTTGTTTTTGTCGTATTTTAAAATACAACCAGACTGACCTTTAGGCTCTGCTTTAATGAGGAAAAGAAAACATAATGACTAGAAAATAAAAGTGTTGCTTAAACAGTTTTTTTTTTGTTGAAAGAAACTCCCTAGAGAAAGAACATGGTGTCTTCCAGAGAGGGCGACGCGGTAAATACCAATTAATGTCCTTCTGAAACAAGGACGTTATGTTCAAACCGTTTCTGGTTTTGTTAATGTTAATACATTTTAGGAAGACGCTCGAAGCATAACTGTTTGCAGATCTGTCAGTATATTATCATTTCGCTTCATGGATTTGTGTTATTTAGTCCATTTTCTCGCTCTGCTGATGACTGGGGGGTTCCAGTGAAAATACACGCAACAAAATGAGCGGTTAATTTATAATTAGTTGCTCTGGACTTTCTTTGTTTGCTTTTTTATTGCAGAACATTTACCCAAACAATATTACACCCACTTCTCTTATATTTTCAGTTCTTTTATTTAGTTTTTAATCATATTTTTATGTCGCTATACATCCTTACTTACCATGTTTTAAATGTAGCTTTTTATTCTAACGTTTTACTTCAAACTGACCCACTTCTTGTGAAGTCAAATCTTACAGTTTACTATGAACAAAGAAGTCCAGTAGTTTATTGTTTTCTACAGAACGGGATCTTTTCTGTCAGATTTTATATTTCTAGAATCCGTTTAGTTTCTGTAAGGATTGTGAGAGTCTGTTCACATGAAGCTAGTTTTTGCTAATTGATTGCTGCACATATATTGATAGTTCCAATGTTCAATAGAAACTGTATTATCTCTGTCTGTAAATAGATTTGCAGCCTGCCCAATACAAAGGAAGAGCACAATAAAACACCAATACATAGCATAATGTATACGCTGCACAAGAAGCAAAGCAGGCAGCGGAACAGGACAGCACAAGTTTGATTAGTCAGCATTGAAGAAAGTACAGCAGAGCTGCAGGTTTCATCCTATTAAGCTTTACAATAGCAGTAGGCACAAAGGAGACTCTGTGTCTTTTGGTTAGTACTGCTGGTACTTTATCCAAAATGTCCTGAAGGAAGAAGGTGGAAGAGGAGAACACATAAAAGTTCACACTTTGGAACAGACTCCCAACTGACATCTTTAACAAAGCTTCAGTGTCTGCTTTTGTTGGGCTACGTCAGGAAATAAAACTGATTTAATGAAACTAATACGAGGAAAGTTCATAATCTCCTGGAGGACGCTTTAATCTTTGCAAACTAATCTGGAATTTCTTACTGTAACTATCAGCATGACGATAGATTTAATATATTTTAAAGAGTTTTTGCAGTGAGCATACTTCAGAAAACTTACCTTTACGATGGAGTATTAGGGCCATGCTAAGAAAATGAATTAAAAAAACATAAAATTGAGAAAATGGTAATAAAAATTAAAGAATCAAACCATGCAAGAATAAAGTTGTAGTATTACGAGAATAAAGTCAAAATATTAGAATAAAATCATACGAGAAAGTTGTAACATTATGAGAATAAAGTCATAATATTATGAGAATTAAGTCGTATGAGAATAAAGTTATATGACAATAGTCATATTATGAGAATAAAATTATTATAGTACAAGAATAAAGTCCTAATATTACAACTTTATTTACTGGTGTTTTTGTTGCTTGTTTTATTTTGAAAAGCTGCCTTTTACATTTATTTCTTCTTACCTACCGGTACTTAAATTTGACTGTAGATTTTAAAACTGAACCTAAAACTGTAAACTTTTGGGCTCAGCCAATGATCTTCCCTTACTTTCATTTTTTTTTTCCAAGTACATACATGAAAATCAGTTTTCAGCCAATTACAAAAAGTTGTATCTTGACTGGAATGGGCCCAATGATTTACTTATAAAGAACCATGTGCGAGTCTGGAGTAGAAAGTTTCTAAAGTTTAACTCCGATAATCTGTTTTCAAAGGCAACAGAGTGAAAACCAAGTAATAAAAGAAGAGCTGCTGCTGCCCCCTTATCTGCCTCCTTCACTGTTGTTCTGACAGCATCATTAACCCTGTCTGATACCAACTGCTGGCAGCACTGCCAGAGGCCACACACACACACACACACACACACACACACACACCCCGGCTTGATTAACTTGAAGCATACTGTTGAGTACGATGAGATAAATGGAGAAAACAAAATGTAAAAAAAACCCTCAAAACATCAGAAAGATGCCTATATGAAGGATGATAATACAACAGGAGGATTAAGTAGAGGATCGACTGCCGCTACACTATAAAAACACAAAATCTATCCAAGTGTTTTTGGTCTGGTTTCTAGTGCAAATATCTTAAATGCTCTTGAAATAAGACAAAACTAACTTACAGGCAACTTTTCAGCAAGACATAGGAATTTGCTTTAAGTCAACAATTCCTTAATATTGATAAAATAATATGTCCATGGAACAAAATATTTCAACTTATGGAAAAAAAAAATCTTGTTCCATGAAGAGATATTTTCACTTATAAATATTACTTTTTCATCAAGGAATTACTGACTTAAAACAAACTCATATTGTGTTGAAAAGTAACTTGCAAGTTAGTTTTGTCTTATTTCAAGTGTATGTTAGATATTTGTACTGGAAAATAGGCCAAGAACACTTGGTAAGATTTTGTGTTTTTGCAGCATATATGTTTATACAGGAAAAGTTAAGTAGTTGGGTTTTTTTTTAACAGTTTAATAATAAACTGAATTTCACCACATTGTTTGATAACTAGGATCAAACTGGGATGTGTGTAGTTGATTGGATTCATTTGTTTTTTTTGCTTGTACAGCTTTCATGAGACCAAACAAAATAAAAGGGCTTGGGCCAGCAGCTCAATATCTGGGCAACAGAGGCGATATTTCACAGTAGCATGTCCTGGATGACGCCGTCAGCTGTTGGCAAGCACTGCTAATCCACCCCATTTGCTTTTGCTTCTCTTTAAATCTCTGTCTGGCCGTATGGTCATCGAAATTAGATGTTTTCCCCTTTCTTTCTTTCTCTCTCTCTCTGTGATCCCAAGCTACGATTAGGGGGCGCAGTTCAGGTACTATTCGGGCATTTGTGATGCTAATCAGTTGTACCCAGTTGCAAAAACAACAGCTTGTTGCCACGGTTACGCATCATAACAACTGTCCAAGAGTAAAAATGGAAGAGCAAAAATCCAATAATTTGCATCTACAAATTATTTGCGGAATTTTTATACCTGGATTATAAAAATTCCTCGAGGAAAATGTACCTGCCTCGAAGCTTCGTTAATTTATGTTTTATTATTTAGCGCTTTGTGTTCCGGCCGGGTCAATATTAGCGTTGCACAGCGCTCTCACTTCCGCCGGAGTTGTTGATGAAAGCTAAGTGTTAGCAGCATTTTCAAGTTCGCTCTGGGAGGATTTTATTGGTTCATAATAATGTCCGGGCTTTTATTGGTTTTCGGGGGACCAATAAGCATCCTTAAAATAACTGGCGCGACGCCTGGAGTTCGGCAGCTTTTCTCCTCCCGGAGCTGCTGCCTGGTGGCCGGTGCTCGGAGCGAACGGCGGGGAAGAGGCTGCAGGTGTATTTATACAGGTGAGCGGATGGACTGAACACTGCGGGCGGCTGTTCTGTACTTGATGCTTATAGTGTAACTGTAGCTTTACGGACGACCCGGAAAATTAACTTCATATCATCCAGGTCTGAACAAACGGGTGGCGCAGCGCATCGTGGCGGTACAGAGCCGGTAGATGAGTTTTTGAGACGAACTAAGGAGCCAAATTCCGTCGCTAACATGAATAGAAAAGCTATAAATGTTTGGGCAAGATGAGAGTTCATCTGTTAAATTTACTGGAGATGAATCCATAAATGAAAAGCTGGAGTGCACACTTTTTAAAAAAATATAAGCGTATTTGTGAGCCTGCCTCTTTATTATTAAATTGAATATAATTTCAGATTTTTGTATAACTTTTCTTCAGGTTAACTTAGAAAGTGAGCTGTTATTGTTACAGGTTAATTTTCTAAACTACAGAGAAGTTATTGTTAGGGAAGTTCAAATATGAACAATTGGACTGATGTTGGTATTTGATTGTGACACTGCTGTTATGTTAGATTTACCAGTATTTTATTTTACCATTTTTTAAATCCTATTACTCGATTAATCGCAAGAATAATCGATAGATTACCTGATTACTAAAACATTCATTTAAAACAGTCCTAAAAGTGAATGGGTATGGAAAAGGACTAGGGCCAATGGGGGGAAAAAAATCTGACTTATTCTCAGAATTTTTACTTTTTTTCTCTCAGAATTCTCACTTTTTTTCTCAAAATGTAATTTTTTTTTTCCCAGAATTCCGACTTTTTCTCAGAATTTTGACCTTTTCAATTAGAATTCCGACTTCTTTTCTCAACTTTTTTCCTCTCTCAGAATCCCGACTTTTCTCACAATTGAAACTTTTTTCTCAGAATTTAAAACGTTTTCTTAGAATTCCAACTTTTTTCTCAGAATTATGAGAATTCGGCAGAATTCTAAATTTGATCTCCTGAGATCAAATGTCAGAATTCTAAGAAAAAAGTCGGAATTCTGTGATTAAAATAGATTTTTTTATTT
>CAEGAE010097153.1:0-11642 GCA_903067095.1 Girardinus metallicus
TGTCTCTGTGTTGCCCTGCGACAGACTGGTGACCTGTCCAGGGTGTACCCCGCCTCTCACCCGGAACGTAGCTGGAGATGGGCACCAGCACCTCCCGACCCCATTAAGGGACGAAGGGTGAACAGAAAATGGATGGATGGAAACTTACTTTGATGTAACAAATTAACTAAATTTTATTTAAGTTGGAGCTCTATTCTGTCTTTTCAGTGCATTGTATGATGTAGCATTAAAGTTGCCCACATGTCCATAATAGTATAATTAAATCTAAACTATAATTTTGCATGAAGTTTTTTTTACAAATCTGGCCAATTACCATAATATTTTCTATATTTCCTCTTTTTTTGACCACTCACTCCAACTCAGCTGAATTTGGACCAATCCCCTGACCCCCTTCTTTAACTTAGAAGAGTTTAATTTAACTTCCTATTTAATAAAGTCTTTTGAAAACTGAACCTGCAAGAAGAAACAATGTGTAAATCTAAACTGGAACATTTGCCTTATTTTTTTTTTGCAAAACCCATTTTGAGATGTTCTGTAGGATTTGCTTCTACTGTGTAAATACTTCATGTTAACTTGAATGACCAAAATGGAGTCCTGCTTTTTGCACTTTAAAATCTCATCAGGTCAGGATTTAATTTGCATTAAGATGCTACTTCAAGAAGGTACTTGAAAATGTTATTTGCGATTTAAATATTAACTATGTTAAAATCCAGTTTTTTCTTTGAAAGATAATTTGCAGCAATTTAATCATTTTTGTAAGGTCATATTATGTGGCAAAGTAAAGCTTTGCAACTTTGGCTGCAACTTTTTGAAAAATCTGCAGCAAAATTTGTCATTTTAAGCCACAACCATTGTTAAAAAAACATTGCAATATCCTGGGTGGACTGATTTATGGCAGCTCTGGCCTCCCGTACATTATGCTAATAATGTACAGCATGCCACACCCGCAACATTGTTCCAAGAGTTGAAATTAAGAATCAATTTGAGAAATTTGATTCTGTTTGGTTATAAAAATTCACTTGAAAGTTCCTTTATATAGGCGGTGTGCACTTTGCTACTTCCTTGGTAGTGCTGCTTGGCAGGACCTCTCCACACCTATTACTTTGCTGCAATCGTAGGATGCAGAAGAAAAGCAGGTAAACAACACTAGAACTGCAGTGATCATGTTGCAGCAGTTGGAGGAAGACATATTGAGAAATGACCACAAGTTGGACGGTGGGCCAGGCACTCTGTTCCTTTGTAGCACACTTTCTGTTTAGTGTAAAATACCAACTCTGTTCAAGTCAAAGGGATCAAGTCAAAGTGAAGTGATCACCAGCTAGTAAAGTCAAAGTCAAATTGAGAGTGTTTTATGCAGCAAGTTGTCTGAAGTCATTAAATTTGGGTCTCCAGACTGGAGACTGGACTCAGAAGAGCAGTTTCCTACTTCTCTTATGTTTCTGTTCTCTGTGTATTCTGGTTTTGACTCTGCCCATCTGAAGCTTCCCCCCTTTGGTTTGCACATCCTTCTGTATAACTTAGTCTCCTTTCCTCTCTCCTCTTCACACACTCCCACAGCAGCTCACCTGGTTTCAGTGTCGTTCTCCATTGCCTCAGTATTTCAGCTCCCTGGTTTTCATTGTAACTTGCTAGATTCTTCCATTACACTCCTCTGGGTTAAATTACCTGCTCTACTCATGTTAAACCTGAAGGGTCTTTTTTAAAGTTTCTAAAGTCTCCACCAGAGACTGTTTCTGCTTTTGGGTCCTCCTTCATCGTACAATCCATATTAGATTCAATATGGGCCATCTTTCAGCTGTCAGGCGGATGGCCACAACCTTTGACCCCAGTATAATTTTATAGACAGTGAGTTCCTGATTTATTCAACAGCCTCACTAACAGAGTAGTCTCTTAATGTTCCCTAGAGTCACTTGGAACCAATGCTATTGCCCCCAAATTTGGGGCCTGTAGGAATGAGGCGTTCACAGCTCAGTAGATGCAGCCTCTGAGCATTTACAAATAGGCTGAAAGTATCCAACATTTAATCCTTTGGAGTTTGGTGAAACTACCCATGGATAAAGTCCGACAATCTGTTCTGTCTTGGCATACATCCTGGCTAATGTGTGCTAAGTGTACAAAACGATGCACAGAACTCTAGTCCCAGGGAAGTTTTGTCTTAAATCTGCCAACCAGATGGATGCACAGACCATGTCATCAGCTGCATTTCCACTGACCACAGAACTGCCAATTTCAGAAAAAACTCCGTTTTGGAGCTTTCAGCTGTATTGAAATTGGTTTATCTTGCAAAACTGCAATGAAAACACTTATTTCACATCACACAAGTCACATGACCAATAACCAGATGTTGCCACTGGCACAAATGTAGAAGAAGAAGGCAACAGGAAGTGGTAGGAGGATAGTGGTGTTGCATGTTTTTCAATGGTTTATCATGCGAACAAGCTAATTCACGTGTGATTTTAATTTCATTTCTTATTTAATGAAAACTATCTTTTCTTGACATCAGCAGAATATAGGCAAAGTTTTACACACATTTGTAATGGAAACACAGCTAGTGTTGCGTCATACCCTCAAGCCTTGAAGTCAACCAACCCTTACATTAGATTAGTGTGACTTCCTCTCTTTGCAGCTGAAAGGCATGGCAGTGGTGGGTTGACTCCAACCTTCCTCGTTTCTCAAAACAATTTCCAGACTAATCAATAGCAACAATAGCGTGTCTGTTATATTACCACTTTTCAGGACTCTTTTACGTTGGTTGTTTTGTATGAATGTGGGTTTTATTAGTACTTCCTGTGTCTTGCTCCGTTTTCTCTAATCTTGAATGTATGTGTTTTTATCATAGAGGACTGTTAAAGATTTGTTGTTACCTTTGGGTCAGACAATAAAGTATCTCATTGTTGTCTGAGTTCAGTCCATTTCACAGTTTAACTAGCAGCACTTAGCTGCTATGTATTTACTTTATTCCACCCTAAAGTTCAATACATTCTGTGCGAGAACAGAGAAATTTGTTGTTTTACTCTTTTAGTAATTTCTAGAAAGACCTGAATCTTGTCAGCAGTCACTCTTTCCTGGATCTGAATGATTGGAAAGTTCCCCAGAGATGGCAGTGTTTATCCAACAGTTCCTGTTTCCATCCCACATCACAGATCCTGCAGAGTCATTTAGCTGCAGGCTCCTGAACCATGGAAACAATGACCGTTATCAGCTGGAGGCAGGGCAACCTCGCAAAGTCACACGTGTGTGTTTGTTTGCATGTGTGTGTGTGTCCTTATTCTCATGTTTGGTTTAGAACATCTACAGTTGGTTGTAGAATCAATTTCTGTTGTCGTTGACACTTGTCAACAGGAACAGGAACAGGGAATCTGGGAGTTGTGTGTTGGAACCTGTCATACATTGTTAGTGTGGTTCCTGGGCAATAACTCCATTAAATAAATTTTTAGGTTTTGAGGGTTAAATTTTTGGAAAATTTGGATTTTTTCCTTTACCAATGCTCCCCTTGTGTTCAATAGCTCAGAGTGATGTCAGCATGCCCAAGGCTGCCATCTCGTTTGACAAGCGTGGTTTACAGATTCTATTTATTTGGACTTTGAATTCAAGTCAACTCTACGGTGGACTAACATAGCCAGGCTAAGCTTTTTTTTTCAATTGCAAAAATAGTCATAATAGTACAGTTCACTTGTATGACAATGAAGTCATAATAATACAAAAATAAAGTTGTAATATTATGTAATATTTGAAAATGGATTTTTTTTAACTTTGCATCATGTTATTCCATCATCAGAAACATATTGCCTTGCATGTTGGCATTCCTTAATCTCCATGGCAACCATTCAGCTTTGCCAAACACCTGAAGGCGGGGCTAATTGACTTTCTGAAGGCGGAGTTCCAAAAAGAGCAAAATTTCAAGGTGTTAAATTACAAAGTCAAAATTTCTTTTAAGTCACATTTGATATATACAGCATTTTTATAATAACTGAAGGTAATATAGTTGGTAGATTTGGCTGTAAAATAGCAGTCTGTGCCAGGAAAGTACATTATACCCCCGTTTAGAAGTAGACAAAGGGTCTGCCTGAGGAACTAAAAACTAGAAATTGGTTTTGCAGGACAGGAGCCTGATGACTGAAATGCCGGCCTCCCACTCTACATTTAGAACCTGAAGGAACCAGCAGTACATGAAAAGGCACATCTGCAGTCTGAGAGCAAAGATTTCTTAAAATGTAGTCTCCATTGTTAAGAAACACTCCTGTTACCTTTCCTAGACTGACTGACAGTAACCATTGTTTCACCAGTGTCATTGCTGATCTCCTCCTGCTTCACAATTTGTTCCAGACCAACATCATTTGAAACTCTTTTACCTTTTCATTTATAACATTTGCTGGGCAAATTACCCAAAAGTAGATGGAAAAGCATTGCATAATTGATGGAAAGGAATATAACATTGCATGCAGACAGTAAACATTTCAGGGGCTATGTCAGGTTTTAGAGAAGCAGTCGAACGCAGAGGGGGCTGATTGTTGTGTTGGTCTTGTGAAAGGTCTGTATCTGTCCCTGATTTCATTATCTGACACTGTTCTACACAGGTAATGCTGATAATGTCTCTCCCCACCCACTTTCAGCATCATCGTTACATTCTTCCACTCCTCTACTGATAGCACAGCGAAAGTCAATGAATCTGTCAGATCAATCGAGAAAACAGTCCACTGTGCTTAAACATTAACAACATGCCTAACCCTTCCTGCAAACATACCTGCAGCTTAGAACCGCATGAGAGAAACTCTGTTTATGGATGAATGGAAACCAGAAAGCAGAGTAAATATGTTTAACAGTGAACTCGGTATAAAGAAATCTAACAGTTGTTGCTCAGGACAATGCTTGAGAAGGTGACACAACTCCATCATGGGCTGTTTAAAAAAGACCTAAATTTCATTTGGGGGTTAAAACAGAAACCGTTGGCATTAAAATAGGATGTGAGTTGTTGCAAATGAATGGAAACTCTAGGACAAGGTGTAGCCTGATCCGGGAGCTCTACAAAGGCTGGAATGTGTCTCAGCTGCTGAACTGGTCCAGCAGGATTCCGACTGGAAACACAGAGATGATTCAGGCCAGGTTGTCAGTGCTGTCTGGGAGACAGACATACAGTGAGACAGGGCAAAATGTGGACATGGTCTCATAACAAGGCAGTGAGGATATTGAGATAAACCTCAAAGACTGTTGAGATAAAGTGGCTCGAATAAATATTCATACTGTTCAAAGATTTTCTTGTTAATGATGCTGCAGCTATAAACTTGAATGTATTTCGCTGAAGATTTCTTCTCTAAACCCACTTCATAACAATTGCAACAGGAATGTTTCTCTAACCGAATAAATTGGTTAGAGATTTAAATAAATCTGGCATTTCATTTCACTATGTTGTGACAGTACGGCATGAGACAGATGATCCATGAAAAAAATTGCTTTCTCCCAGCGCTAACTAGAAACAACCAATCAGAGCCAGGAGGAGGGTCTTAGCGTTGTCAGTCATGGCTGTGTGCACACCGCTGCCCCCTTCTACCTCTACCCTATTTGCTCTCTGCTACACAGCTGTTATATACATAGCTTATCATAAAGGCTAACGCTAGTTACTGATTGCAGCGGGTAAATGGTTTTTCTGTAAGGGTGGGATGTTTCTCCATTATTAGCACTCAACATTCAGGTACTCTGAAGAGGTCATGATGCTGGGCGATGGTGTAATAAGTTATGTGGGTTAGTACAGAAAAAAACAAATACTTTGACTGATCCACTTGTAGCTCCGGCATCCTTGAAGCAAGACAAAATGGCAGATTTGCAAAACTGGTCCATGATATTGTTTATCAGTTCTGCAGTGAATATTGTGACGTCATCATAAAAAAAAGGAAAAATGAAAACTGAATGGACTGAGAAATATGACCCAAATAGAAAATAAACATAATTATGTAGCAATGGGAGAGAATAAATTCATTTTCTGTTCTCTCAGAGACTCAAAGTACACAACAAAATTTATTTAAGGGGTAAAAAGTAAATCTTGCACGATACATCCTTGCTAACAAATGAAATGATCCTTATTTCTTTCTCTTTTTTTTTCATCAATTCAGACATTTAACAAAAAGCAGAAACATCTGCAACACTTTTCCACAACACTGTACCTGACTGTGGAAACATGGACAGGGAAATGAGTGGCATATTGCTTTAAGAAAGCAACATATTTCCAAAGCAACACTGTAGGATTAATTAAACAGCTTAATGAACATATATTTATACTGAATAGATGATATTTAAAAATGCGTGTTTGCTGGTGCGACAAAGAAAAATATTGAGGGTTTGGTTATGCCCATATTCCACATTCCTTTGTAAGGTGTGTCTGACAGGTGTGTCTGGCTGCCGCCTGAGTTTCTCTACCTGCTGCAGATTCAGCAGACTCATCCAGTGCTGGAATGACAAGTTTGACACCAATGGAGCTTAAAAAGGCATTGTTCCACAGGGTGGTGCCGTGAAACAAGACTGTGACTGGCATGGAATTGTTTTGTTTTGCAGTTTCATGACTTGTTCAGGTAGCTCATGTTTTCTAGTATGTTGCCATTGTATTATTAACATTTTCCAGACGGAATCCCCATTTCTCCTGATCGTTAGGTTAGTGGGAAACCAAACAAGTGTTTGGATTTTACAATGCTAGACAAATAGCCGACTTTCTGACCCACGACAGTCCAAAGAGCATTCTTTAAATAAATCTGGCATTTCATTTCACTATTATTTTGTTGCAGAATCAGAGACTATTTATATTATGACAACAGATGGTTTGGGGTTTACGCTGTGTTCTTGGCCAAGCTCAGTTCTACGTTTGTAATGACATCATTGGTGTAAGACAATAATAGATCAGAACAAGGTAATTTTAGGAATAACTTTCAAGTTCCTTTGAAAAGTGATTCATTGTGAGATTTGCAATTAATGAGTTCATTTTGTATCAATCAATTAACAGCCCTAGTATAGATACTGTGCCTTTACAAGGCAGCGTCTGGTCAACATAACTCTTTGACCATCAGATGCAAAGCAGTTGTTTCTTTACAGTTAGAGCAGGACGGAGGGCGTATGCAGGCGCGGTCTTTAAACAGTGGGAGTGGCCCACCATTCAGGTTTTAAACAAACACACTTCTACTATGAGATATGCATTTGGCATTTGTGCACGGACTCATTCTCTCTCTCTCTGTTTCTCTCTCTCTCACACACACACATCTAAGCAGACATTCCTAAGAGACAACACTCATGTTCAACTTAAAACGATGCCCTACCCTTCTGCTGCTTTGCATTTTTTCACCAGGTAACCCCACCTTGATTCTGTCAGTTCCTCCTGCAGAGGAGTATCTGTCCTTAAGTGAGAATGATCTGGTCACTTTCAGAAACCACAGTCACCCACGATGGAATGTTACTCTTCAGAGTGGCTCACTCCTGGAAGTATTCATCTGAACACCATGACAAGCCCATGCATTAACACAAGCGCTATACTGACCCTACCTTCAGGCATGTTGTTATCTTGTATTGTTAATTACCAGTACTGCAAAATTTAGATAACACATCTTACTTGAGTAAAGGTGAAGCATACATAGATTGTATAAAAGGTGGATTTGAAAATGGTAAGAAAAGAATATGACAATACTGTAAATTATTTAGCTGCAAAAACACAAAATCTTGGTGTGATTTCGAAAATTTCTCTGGCATTGACTGCTAGTTCCTTCTATAGTCCTGAGCCTTACATTACACTATTAACACTGCAGGGAGAAAGAGATCTTTTCTAACAATGTTTTTGGGTATAAAGTCAATTATGTCCTCTAACTCAGTTGAGGACAAGTCCTGCTGGTGGTGACGCCCAAAGGGCAGGCAGAGGGAACAGGACTAAGTGATAACACCAAAACTGTATTTGTAAGGGACGACTTGATAACTCAAAGGCTCATTATAACAGAATATGAGTCATCCATTCTTTCGGAATCAAATTTAATTTCTTTTCGAAGCCGTCATGACATTTGGAATTTGTCCTTATCTGCGCCGGCAGTGAAAGCCTTTCAGGGGAACTTTAAGATCACTCACCTGACACCTTCCACTGCTCGGGCCTAAATATACAGTATTGCACAACTCTAGAGCAGATGGTGCCTCCCTAAAGTATTGAACTTATTAATGTAACATTTTATTATATTCCAACTGTAGTCTTCAATGGATTTTATCACAGACCAACAAAAAGGACACTGACCCTTTACAGTTCCCAGCAGCCTTCTTTCAGAGTCATTTGTAAGAAATGTTAAAAAAAAAATTCCTTCCACTTTACAATTTTGCGTTACTTTCTGTTGGTTTACTGCAATGAAATACAATATTTTTTCAATTTAATACCACTTAGTTCAAAATTAGCTATAAATAACACAACATTAAAGAACAGCACATGCCTAGTTCATGCACTTAATCTTCACACGAGGATCCAATGGCTCTGCATGGAATTCAAAACAGATTCAAGGTCAAAGTTCTCCCTGTAATTACCCGTAAAACATAAACAAGAAAATGAGTTTTCCTTGGATTGCTTATAAAATATTACTGTTCCGTGTGCTTTGTCCTGTGAGTGTGTGAGTGTGTTTGTGTGTATACACTACATATGAGGACCACTCTCACTGCTTTTACCCACAAAAGGAGGTCATCTGTAGAAAGTGAGGACTTTGGTTTACTAGTTTGGTTTAGATGTGTGGCGTAAATTAAGTTGTGAAAATGTCATGATTTGAGTTTCTCTCTGTGTTAATTTAGGTTTTTGTCTTCTGTGGAGTCTCTGTGTTGTCCCGTCTGCTCGTTGATTGTCTCACCTGTTCCTTGTTTGTCTCCCTGTGTATTTAAACCCACCTGTTGTCACTGTCTCTTGTTGGATCCTTGTCTAACTTGTCACATTTGTCTGGTCGTTTGACACAGCTGAACTGGAAAGTCCTGTGTCGGCTTAACTCGATAGCAGTCTTTAATGTTAGCAGTTGCTACCAGTGTTAGTGCTAGCGTCTGTCTCACTGTGCTGCATGCTCTTGTTTGGACTGTCGAGCTACATTCTGAATTAAAATCATCATCACCACTTTGCCTGGGTCTCCGGCGTTCTCCCTCACCACTTCACACCGTATTTCCTGACAAAAATCCAGTCACTAAAATGAATGGAAGTCAGCACAAAGTTCTCAGTTTGGTGTTAGTACAAGAATATGTGTGTACTTTTATCAACAGCAAACACTAAAGCTCCCAAACCCCTGCAAAGCCCCTCTTGACAGAAAACTGCTGCTCTGTCTGTTGGCTCTGTTAAGCCATGCAGAGCTGTCTCTGGTCACATCCTGATGTGACTGTTCTTGCTGTTTCCCAACTTTCACACTTGGCTTCAGATTTTTTGAAAAATCTCCTTTCTCCAGTAAATTATCAGTAAGATTATTGTGATGCTTTCTGAGTCTGTCCAGAAGGGGGTGCTACAGCACCATCTGCTTTCTGTGTCTGTGCTCACTTCCACAGGATTGAAGTAAATTAATTTAAACACATATTTCACCAAGACTGAAGTTGAACAACCGGGTCTAACCTGAAAAAGAACACATTTATTTGATTGACTCTGTTGTGTTTCCAAATTATAAGCAATTTAGCTCTGTTGATTAGTATAGATACAAGAATTTTACAGTTGGTAAATTGTGCTCAAAAACACAAGATTTCTTCTGCACTTTTGAAATACTACTTATCTTTCGGTGCTTACTACTTAAAAATTGTGCAGTCAATGAATTTTTCAGAAAGGTGGAAATGTTTTTTATTGTCATCTTTTGTAAATACATTATGAAACAGCCATTCAACACAAAATTTAAAATCAGATTTACACTTTGTTACAAGAAAAAAAAAGCTAATCTCTTGACACCAAATTAATAACAAGTAATATTGTTGTTTATAAAACATAAGCTCTTTTGAAATACTACTCATTTGCTTAGACACAATTAATTTACAGTTGGTAAATGTTGCAAAATTAAAAATCAGATGTTTACTTCGTAGCACTTTACCAGAAAATGCGGTCATCTCGTAGCAACAAATTAACAACAAATATTGTTATTGTTCATAAACATAAGATTTCTTCTGTTCTTTTTAAATACTATTTATCTTACACTATAACTATTGTAAGATAAGTAAATTCTTAACAATTAAATTAAAGTGGCAAAGTTTACCAACTGTAAATTTTGTGTGTCTAAGCAGATAAACAGTATTCCAAAAGAGCTTATGTTTTATAAACATTACTTATTCATTTGGTGTTATGACACAAGTGTTTTTTTCTGGTAACGAATTGCCACAAAGTATGAATCATATTTTTACTTTTGCGTTGAATGGCTATTATATATTTATCACCAACGACAAAAAAAAAAAAAAAAAAAAAAAAAAATTAACTTTTCTGCTAAATTCACCAACTATACAATTCCTGTTAAGTAGTAAATAGGGTAAAATAAGTAGTATTTAAGAAGAGCTGAAGAAATCTTGTGTTTTTTGAACAATAACAATATTTGTTGTTAATCTGTTGCTAAGAGATGAACGCTTCTGGTAACTTGCGTGCATTCACACTGCAGCCTGAAGTGACGTAATGTGACCTGTATCGGATCTTTTCATGACAGTCTGAACACTACAGGTCGGATTCTTTTTCGAATGCGACCCATATCCGATTCAACCTGGACGTCATTGTTTCTCGACAAACGCCACTATTCTGCGTGCGGAAAGAAACAAAACAGCCATGGCAACCCTAGTATCCATGACAACCATGGCGGACGATAATGCGGAGAGGAGTGAGTGGAGAGAAAGCGAGGTATCTGACCTAATAAATATATGGGGGGATAGGTCTATCCAGGCCAAACTGGGGGGATCTTATCGGAACCGGACGCATTTTGTCAGCACTTCCTAAGAAATGACCTTGCGTGGGTATAGACGTTCCTGGCTCCCATGTCAAAGAAAAATGAAGAGCCTCCGGGCAAAGCGGCTAAAGACTCAAACAAACGAAGCGGCCGTGGACGTGTCACCTGTCCATTTTACGAAGCATTTTAGGGGACAAGCCCAGCGTTCAACCTTTGGACCTGCTGGATAGCTGCTGTGCCGAAGACGAGCAGGAGGAGAGGAGCCCAAAGCCCCGTTTACACAATTTCTGATGAAAATGGAAGAGTTTTGTTGTGTTTGTACTGTACATTTACACGAAACCACCGAATGTTTCCTCTGACAACGGCACAATTTGAGAACGGGTTCCAGAGTGCAACAGTACTAAAACGTACCGGTGTTACGTCGATCCGCGTTTCCCCATCAGATACGGTTTCCCCTGCGTCTTCTCGCCGCTGCGCGGCAAAATACGCGCGTGCTCGTTATGAGCGCTGAGAAAGCACGCGCATAGCAAGAACGCGCTTGTTCAGCGCGCTTATCTGGAGAACTACGGACACCGTGAAAGCTCAAACAACGTGTTTCGGCAAAGTTGTAACACTTTATTCACGTTTTTGCGTGAAAATAATAATACTAATAATAATAATATATATATATATGTGTAAGTATTTATGTGTGTGTGTAGTTATAGATAGATAGATAGATAGATAGATAGATAGATAGATAGATAGATAGATAGATAGATAGAT
>CAEGAE010097161.1:0-10914 GCA_903067095.1 Girardinus metallicus
TATTTTGTGTGTGTGTGAGTTTTTAGTAGTGTGTGAGAGACAAAACATAGTTTTTGTCCTAAACGGCCCCTCATATTGACATCTGCATTCGTCACACACAGAAACATCTACCAGCTCTGTAACGTCATGATGCTCTTTGCCACCCACTTGTTGCGACCGGGATGATATGAATTTTTTTTCCCGGTATTTTCAGTAAAGCTACGCATCTAAAGCACAGCCGCCACCGTGTTCCGTCTATCCGTTTATCTGTATAAATAATCCCGCCGGACTCCAAGCATCGCTGCCGTCATTTTAAGATGCTTATTGGTCCCCCGGAAAAAGACAAAAACCCGGACATTATCATGACTCAATAAAATTCTCCCAGGCCAAACCTGAAAACTGGACATTATGATGCTAACACTAAGCTTTCGTCAACAACTCAGGCGGAAGTGAGAGAGTAAATAAAGTCCTGGCCGGAACACGGTGCGCTAAATAATAACACATAATATAACGAGGCTTCAAAGCAGGTCAGTTTTCCTCGAGGAATTTTAATAATCGAGGTACTCGAATCACTCAAGGAATCGTTTCAGCCCTAATTTCTTTACACCAATCTCTGGTGTTTCAGACCATATTACTCCACTGAGGTTTTTCTGGCAAAAGGGTAATGATTTTAAATTTTTTTAAAAAAAACTAGAAAAGTAGTCTGAAGAATCTCATTCTCATGTAAATGTATAGTAGTTAAGACTCGAGTACCATGAAGAGATTTTTGTGAGCCCAGCAACAACAAAAGCTCCACATAATACCATAAGGAATAATAATAATTATAAATAATTAGGGACAAAATTTGTGCAATTTCCATAGTAATAATGATAGTACATTTGTAAATGAGCCAATCATATGTGAAAATGTATGCAGCTGCAATTACTGCAAGATTAGGGCGGGTGAGATAATATTAAAAATACAGAAGAGTTGAGTATTTCAACCATCTGCCAAAGTAGTTTCTGTCCATCAACATTTTTATTTTTATTTGATCCGTCTTTAGTTTCATTAACTAGTTTTGAATATTGTTGTATAATAGTGTTGGTCGCTTATAAAGGGGAAAAAAAAACAGTTTGTGTTTAGCCCAGCATGCCTAAACCCAGTGTACTCGAAATCTTACACACGTCAACACAGCTGATGGCAAGACTGGAAGACAAAATTTATTCAAATCTGTTCAGTGATGTTTTTTGGTATAAATTATATTTATAAATCAGAACATTGTGATTAAACAGCAATTGCTTTTTTCATGTAAAAGATAAAGAATTACTCTTTTTCTAGTCATTTTCACATGTGCTGAATTTTAAACAAAAGATACAATCTCTAGAATCACACTCCTCTCATGCGTTTCTTGCCTGGGTCTTCACAGATAAAGTGTGTGTGCATCAACATATGGTAGGTTTCTCTAGTCTCACCCAGACCCCCACACACACAGGCTGCCGCCTCAGGCTGCAGTGCTGGATCTTAAGAAGTATGTGGGTGTTTACTGCTGCCTGACCCTGGTGTTGTTTTGCCCAGCAAGCATGTAATATAGCACAGCTTCAACTATGAAGCACAAGTTCAATTCAGTTCAGTTTTTTTCCCCAACACAGTTATGACTCAAATATTGCAGTTTCACCAACACAATAAATTACAGGCTCCCAGTGAGGCACATTTCTGTGTCAAAACAAACAGGATGTTTTGTGGTGAGGAACGCAACATCCTCGCATCATAATCTGAGTTCACACAATCATCACGACTTTGAAAATATTCTCACCACATCAGCACTGGGGCAGAATTTCTTCATAAATGCCTTTAAGCAGATTTGATTACCATGTCTTCTGAATAATGGCCAACTCTATACAGTGCATCTGATTTTGAGGTGGTAAATGTTTTACTGCATACATAGTTTTTTTTTTTTCCCAGAACTTCATGGGCTTCTTTTTTTTTTTTTTTTCTTTTTAAACTATTTAAATATGCTCAAAAGCTGTTTGTTTTATTTTGTCTCCCTATGACCTGTTATCTTAACAACCTGGTCTCTCAGTCCAACATACTCCCACACTTACCCCTTTAAAGTCTGAGTCCACATCAGAATCCTCCAGACTCTCCTCCTGTGGGACATTTCTCTTCTTCAGTAAATGTTCGTCTCGTTTATTCTGACCAAAGGAGAAAACACAGGAGGGCAGCGAGGAGTGTTAATATATTCATGAATGTTTAAACAAGCACAGGACACGGTCTAATCTTTTGGAACCCAGATAAAACACTTTAACTGCAGCCTCGCTTGAAAGCCAGCATCAAGTGGTCAGTTTGAAAGAGAAGGTTAAAAAAGCCTGCGCAAATTAATCTTTGCTAGACACTGAATCCTGAGTCTAAATCCCAACACGTTGCAACTCTGACAAGCTCATATTCACACAGCATGCGTCTGCAAGGCATGTGAGTCAGTGGTAGGAGGAGATTCCCTTGCCCTACATTCCTGTGCATCATGCTGACGTGCGTCACCGATGACTAATCAGCTAGTGCAGTGCTTCTTGTTGCTCTGATCCGGCTAAAAAGGAATGTGCTAGACTCGGAACCGCTTTAGTACTTCACATAGAAAACGTTCAGTACTGTTACTTCAGCCAGTATTCCTGACGGCCGAGTTGTTATCAGCAACAGCTGGTCTGTACACCTGAATCTCTTCGACCGTTAGGTTAAAGGATTGGAATGATGTTTAAATGCTGACCAGACAACTAAGTAGGAACAAATTTCTGCCAGACATCAGATATCTTTATTTAAAAGTTAAAATTTTTTCTAGAAAAAAAAAAAAAAAAAAGATGAGGATGAATCAACTAAATACTTTTAGGAAATGTAGTCTTGTTTGGGAGCAAGCACTTCACATAGATCAGCCTTGACACCACAGTAGTTATATGTTTCTTGGGGACAGTTATTGTGGACGCACAACATTAAGATAAATCAAGAAAGGGAGTATAGTGAGAAGAAAATCTGAGAAATAAATTTCTGGATGCCAAAACTTTTGGCCAGAGCAAAAATGCTCTGTTATAAACATAGTAAGCTTAGCATAAAAGAGCAATCTCAGCAATTACTTTATAAACTCAGAATTTTAGGTTATTATTTCTCCATATATTTTTTCAGACTGGAGCACTTTGAGGATAAATTAAAACCTAAAACTTTGGAGCAGACATCCTGACAACTAATCTCTGGACCAAGGTGACTTGGCATGTTTTATGGAAAACATTATTACTACATGTTTTGTCCCGTTTGGCTAGTGTCTAAATGCTCTAAATGCTGAATAGTTCAAAAACTAAGAAGAAACTGTAAAATAAACTCCAGAAAGCCAATCATAACATATACATGTGACAACTCTGATAACCAAGGAATTACTCAAAATTACCCAATAGCTAAAATTTTATACATGCAGCTCTAGGTTTTTCTTGTTTTAACAGCACAGACTTCCTCACAAATTCTCACCCCAGAAACTGCAGCAGTGAAAAAAAATATATATATATCACCCCCATGCATGTGTGTGACACCTCAGTAATGCCAAAGCACAGTGGCAAGAAAACCTTTGTTCACTCTGTTCATAAAGCTATTCTTTATATTAATAATAAGAGAAAAACTTGAGATGCACAGAAAAATAAAATACAGCTGGTGATGATAATCAGTCTATTGTAATCTGAATAGGGCCTGATGAGTGACCCAGGCAGTCAGAAACTAAAAAAAAATAAAAAATAAAAAAATAAAATCAGATTTTTTCCAGTATTTGTCCCAAGTGCTACCAAACCATGCTAAATACAACACTGTTTGGTGAGGAAGTAGTTACAGCTGGAAAAAGATTCCAAGTTAGTCATTTTTAGTTTTTGACTGAGATGTTGTATTTGGAGTTACAATCGAATACACGGTCCTGGCTCCTTGTGCTTCGGCTCTCAATAAAAAAAGGCTGTCTTTTGCTTTAACTTGAAGTATTCTTCATTACAGAACATAAATAGTGTAAGATCTACAACTGTAGTTAAATGTGTATTCAATTTCAGTTTTTGATTGATGTTAGGAAGTGATTTTCAGTTATTTTTTATTTTAAAATGCATTTCTTTTATCAAATGCTTTTAATTTCATAAAATATTAAATTAGACTTTAAGCACTGTTAAAAGTTTTTGTTTTCTGTCTTTTGGTAAAGCACGTAAGATGGCCTGGCGTATGAATGCATTTCTTGCTTTAATCTTTTCTTAGAAACAATAAACCTAAAGAGTCTAAAAAAGGGAATAGAAAATTGAAACAAATGTTTTGAGGGACCAATATCTTACCTGCAGCTACGTAGTACGCTCATAAAATTAGACAGTAGGGGTACAGATACCTCAAATGCATGTGCCACATGTTTCTAAAAGATTTCTGTTGCTTTGGTAGCACAAAGATCTATTAAACAAATCATGTAATCATTTAGATGTAATATTCACTAATAAAAATATTTTAGCACTACTTGTTTAAGTGCTAAATGTGTGCAACTTCTTGCACACAACCTTGTTAATTTTAATTAGTCTCTTTTCTACTGTTTTAGATTAAACTTTAATTAGTCTCAGTATTAAAAAAAAAAAAAAAAAAAAGGTATAGACAATGTATAGAAATTATCCCGTATGATAAGAGTCAATAAATCAACCAAAGTTCCTCAAATTATGACCCTGGCCTATACAGAGGCAGTGCTAAACAAACAGTGTCAAGAGAATAAAGACAGTATAACTATAAAAGAATTGAAAGGCAGCTTATTTATGACGGTGTTAACTTTTGCTGTGAATGTTTTGTAATCTGCGTACTGTTGCCAGTCTTGGCCAGGATTCTCCTGCAAAAGAGAGTTTTAATCTCAATGGGGCTTCCCCGGTGAAATAAAGGTTAAATTAAAAAATAAAAATAAAACATCTCTCGTAAAAAAAAACAGATTTCTCAGGCAACAGCTCAGAAATGCAACTGACCCAAGATAAGATCACTTTGGGTGATCTTATCAACAACTATGAGCCTTTTTTAGGACACAATTAGCTCCACAAAGACGAAACAAACAAAAAAAAATTCCACTAAATTCTTCACATTAATCTTGTGTTAAAGAACCTCAGCCATTTTTGAAAGTGGGGATAGGACTATATGAAGAACACTTGATCAAAACGCAACACTACATGATACAAAATCTACCATCTTCTACCTTTGTATGCACCAACTCCTGCACTAAAAAACTGGAGCTATTTAATCACTAAATGGGCTAATGGAGGTAAACAACCAATCAAAATGTTCACAGTACCATGTTTACGACCTCGTTCAGGGTTTCCCTCTATGTATTATAAACCTGGAGGGTCACCAGGTTTTACTTTCCCTCCCCCATCACCAGGCTCAGCATCTCTTGATTATTTTAAATGAAGTGTTTTTTTACACACCAATAACACTGATATTAAGGCAGAATAAGCTAGGTTTATAGTTGATGCACTGAACTGGGCTCAAAGGGGTGCGTACCATTTGCGCCGTCCATGCACCTGCCCATTAGCCTCACACTATTACTTCCAAATTATGGTACTAGCTCATAGACCTCCAAATCTTTGTAAATTTTAACATTTTTTAAACACACGGTGGGTCGCTGGTGGAATGCCCAGCCACTGGGCTTGGCAGGTTTTCCTGCTTTCATAGAACCAAGAAACAGCCGGCTAAAACACAGGTCATGGTTAAAACTTGAAACCGCTTTGATGGAAAAATCTTGTCTGGTTCTCAGATTAGTCTAAAATAGTTTTAAACTGTTTAGCACATGTCGTTTCTCACCTTTCTCAACTCAACCGTCACCTCATTTCGATGTCTTCTCATAGTCTGTAATAGAGGAAAATTGTGAATTAGAAGCTGTTTTATTAACAAACATTAACTGCAAAGGTAAACTATATATTGGAAGGTTTACAAACTTTTCAAAGTATTACAGTACATTGGTTATAATCAAAAAATATAATCAAAAGAAAAGTTAAACCATTTTCTTCTCATTAGACCAAAACATTTCAATGTTCAGGGACAGAATAATGTCAGACGAAAACTGTAAATCAACCGAAACCCAATCTAAGTGATGAAAGACAGTTTAAGGGTTCAGCTAGTTGCTGCATTTGTATGTCTGCTTGGATTCCAGATCATCCATTGGAGTTGGAAATGGTCTATGATCTTGTGACTGTTTAAAAAGGTTCATGTTGCCTTCATAAATAGACTCTTACGTAATTTCGGCCAGTCGAAACTCAGGAGGCCGGGGATAAGAGAGGCATCTCCCAACCACTGCAAACCAATGGCAATGATAGTACATGGACCCAAATCAGAAATGATTACTGCACAGTGAGCATGTAATAGTCTAATCTGAACATTAACAATAACTAGTACAAATAACTTGTAAAATTAAATGTACTAATATCTAAATATGTGAAGTGTATAACTATTTGCTCACATTTCAACTGCTGGTATAACAATGAACTCACAACAAGAACTGCATTTTAAACATATTGGGAAAATGAGTCATGACTTTCACAGTATGTTTGGGGTTACTCTTGCAATTCAATAAAGTTGCCTGAGATGACACCAAATTTATGATAGACCAAAATAAACCCTTTTCCTATGCTGTAGCCCGAGTCATCCATGTTCAAAAACTCAATTTCATGCTAAGGTTCTAAGAAGGCCTGGGTCCGACATCCCAGATGCCTTGAATAGCATCAGGAATGCACTTGGCAGAGACTACATCGTGGTAGCCACGTGCTTCTCAACCAGACTCCTGGTTTCAAAACAACTACTAACATGGGGTGTTGAGCTGTGTTTTGGAAAGTTTGCAGTGAAACTCAAATCGCCACCACAGTAGATTTTGAAGAACCATTTTCAGACATACCTTTGTTTGGGGATTATCTCAGGATTAACATTAAGCCAGAATGACCAAGTACAAGCATGTTTTTGTTTGGCAATCCCATGACTGGGAGATATGCCGTCTGAGATATTGCCTAAATATCATGCATAACTAGAATAAATCTAAATATTTGCAACTCTTTATCCCAGATTTACAAAGCTTTTGCACATTTTTATGTCTAAAGACATAATCAAGCAGTATTTCTTCCCCAAAGAAAAATGAACACCGACTATAAAGAATTTGGATGCGGAATAAAAATTAGAGCTGTAGGATCTCACAAATGTTTTTATTTAAAGCCGGCCGAAGAAAATAAAAAGCCTGTTCTGCTTCGTGTCACATTAGCAAACACTGTTGACAGATTTTGAAACAAGATCCAGAGGCGCTCAAGTTCCACTCTAGTACACTTCCATGTTTTATTATTGCCAAATAACACACACACACACACAAAAAAAAAAATCTATTCAGTTTTCTCAAATGAGGCTACATTGTTTCTCTACAGCCATACAGAATACAACTCAAAACATCTGAAGCAGAACTTTGATACAAAACAAAAGAATAAATAAGGCAAATCAAGAAAATACTAGCAACGGACTCGATGTTTGTTACCCATATGAACTGCAAAGTTTCAAGTCGTAATTACAATAAAATGAAAGTGTGAACTGAAGTCAGAAGTTTGACTGGGAAAGTCAGAGGTGTGCAAGCAGAGACGAGTTCAGCATCCAATATGGCTGCCACACATATGAAACTCTGCGAGTTGCAGATGTAAACTAAACTTTATGACTATTATCTCAAACCAAAGGCTCCCATAGGACTGTACTATCATAATTTGTCAACACATTCTCTTTGCAGTCAAACACATAAAATGTGAGAGATTACATTATCAGCTTGTATTGCTAGTAGTAGTGAACTCCACAGTAATTAGCAAATCCCACTGGTTCCCCACGAGTTTGAACAAGTTCATTCCAAGATCTGAGCTTCAACTTCCAAGACAAATCAAATGCACCCATACTCAAAAGCATCTTGATGAGTTGCTTTAGGCCTTATGTGACGTCACTAGAAGCATCTGTGCTTAGAAGTATGCTTTAGGGAGGCTAGACTTTTACCTTGAGTAATAACCATTTGAAACAAAAACAACTAGAAAAACAAGTCTGTTTTTCGTATTTATGTAGGTCAGTGGTTGTCAAACCTGGTCCTCGGGGGGGCTACTGTCCTCCATGTTTTAGTAGTGTCTCTGCTCCTACACACCTGACTAGAAATGGTACTAAAGAAGCCTGTCAATCAACTAGTTATTTAAATTAGGTGAGTGGCTGCTGGGGAGAATCTAAAATATGAAGGACACTGGGCCTTGAGAGCCAGCAAAGGAGACAAACTATCTAAACCGAGCATGGCCAATTCAACAGAAAAACCTGTCTAGTAGTTTAAAATCACAGGTTGTATTTGTCTGAATGGCTTATGGCATATTCACCTAATAAAGTCACTCATTTAAATTTAGACATGCCGGCTAAATAATGCCTTTGCTAATGCAGATTTGCAAACAGGGTACAAGCCAAAAGCTCGTTGTTTTCAAGAATAGGTGACTCAAAGTGCACTTACTGTACTTCTGTAATCTGCATGTTTGGCGCATTATCGCTCAAGCATGTAATATGTCAATGTTGCCTTTCACCAACACTGCTAGCTTAAGTTAATATAGTCTGTGTTATTTATTCTCTCAAAGGTAAAGCTCTCTTAAGAACTATCAGTTGTTTTTATCTATATGGAAAACTGAAAGGTCAAAATATAGTTCTCATTCAGCTAAGCGTTTAGTGGCTTAGCTTGGTTTAGCAGCCTCACGACGTTAGCTAGCTACCAAGCAGGGGTGGGTATGGTGACTGTGAGCAAGTCGTGTAAATTACTATAAAATATTATTTCCTAGATAATAACGTTGTGGTGTGACCTTGGCGTCTTTTTCTTAGCGTCAATAAGCGCGAGTTGGCTGTAAAACATCAGAAACGACACGGTTGTGAAGCCGGGCAGGCCCAGCCTCGCTTGTGACCCGGTGTCCATCCATCCAACCAGCAAGCTAACATGACAGCTACACCGCTTGCCCTCAAATCTAACAGCGGACCAACCGCCGCGTAGCTTCCTGCTGAAAAACAGTCGTCGCTAAGGTTCAGTGAATTTGTCGACCGCCATAGCATTCGTATTTACAAGTACAAATATCTGTATCGTGTTTTAGTAGGACATCTGATGGCGAACTCCTTATGGTAGCTGAAATTAGCTAGCTAGCTAGGTAGGTAGCTGACTGGTAGGCAGGCAGCTTCAGTTGGGGCCAGACTGTCTAACGAGGCCCCGCAGACAGTCATTTATTGCGCTGAAACATACCCAGTAAAGATCACTAATACTTGTACTCCCGAGTGAACTCACCTCGACATCGCGCCCCTTGTTTTTAAAGCTCTTAATGCGGTGGTTTTCCAAGCCGGCGTTGTCTGCCATGGCTATGTGGGGTGTAGCTCTGACTCCGGCTTACTGTATCTGCTCCGTCAAAGGCACGGCAGCTCCTCTGCTGCTGCTGCTGGTGCTTTCAAAGGAGGGGGAGGTAACAGATCGCAGAGTGTGGGGAGGAGTTCCTCCTGCCTGCAGGGCTGCCCTGGTTTCCACTGTTTCACAGAAGCAGGAGCTACTAAATTCACCTGCCAGCAAGGCTGTAGCAGACTTTGAAAGGGAATCTTTCGGATATGTGGACGTAACCTGCAGGTGCAGCTCACCAAATGAGAATATAATCGAAAAGTTAATTTATTTCAAGAATTTAATTTAAAAAGTTAAGCACGCATCGAGAGACGAATTTCAGCCATTCTCTTTATTTGAGTGACTTTGGCTTACAGCTAACAAGAACCGCTGAGAAAATTACATACCAAGGACAAATTAAAAATGTGAAATAAAAACGTTATTTCCATGTTGTGATCCTCACGATCCTGGTGAATACGGCTGACTCATCAGTTTTAATTAAACTCAGTTCAGTTCAAAGATACTTCAGTTATCCCGAAGGGAAATTAAATGTAGTACCTCATCTCATCCAAGTATTTTCAAAGAGTTTGTTAGTGAAGAAGAAGGCAGATATGGATCTCCGGAAGCAGTCAGTCTTTCAGGGAATCTTAAGAAGCCTCTGACTGAAGACGCTGTTGCTGATTGACAGTCATGCTTATACTCTAATTTCCAGGCAGCAGAAACAATATGCCACAGCAACATATCCTGGATGATAGTTGTTGGCAAGCACTGCTAATCCACCTCATTTGTTTTTGACACTCTTTAAATCTCTGTCTGATCATATCAGAAACCCTCCACAACAAAGGTAAGTCATGAAGTTTCTTGTTAATAGAAAATTAAGTAAAATTTTTTAGAATGGAAAATCACAGAGATGCAATAACAGTATTAAATTAATACTTTGTTGAAACATTTTTGTATTAGACTTAAGTTTAATAGTCAAGCATCGTTGATTTTGATTTGGCGATAGTTGCCCACTTTACCTTGCAAAAGTTGTCCTAATCCTTCAGATTGTGAAACATCCTCGTGACCCCAAAATTTCTGAGCCATATTTAGTTTTGGGCTTTAGCTAGTTCAGCTCAAAACCTTTATGTCCCCCTCATCACATGATTAAGTTGTTGATTTGTATGCATGCTTGGACTCAAAATGATGCTAATAAATTCAAAGCAATCTAAGCTCTTCAGCAAACATGAAGGTTCTGAGTCAAAACCAACCAGCATTTATAACGGTTCATATTTTTAATAACCTTAACTTCTCAAATTGTTCATAAGATCCTTTAGCAAACTTTGGTAACATCTCCGAAAAGAAAAATGGCTGCAGCAAAAAGATGCATTTTAGTAAATGTGAAGAAAATCCTACAAAGATGGCTGTCCTGTTTCACAATCAGATTCACTAGATCGGATGTGGGTTAAAATTGAATCAAATGGTGCTTAAGGAAAGCTTCAACTGATGCGTGCATAAACTTTTCTAATCAAGTAATTGCATTATATATATATATATATATATATATA
>CAEGAE010097172.1:0-11633 GCA_903067095.1 Girardinus metallicus
GGGAGGGTTCGTTTTCACACAAACCCGACCGAAGGGCAACTAACCCCTGACCCGTCGGGAGGGTTCGTTTTCACACAAACCCGACCGAAGGGCAACTAACCCGACCCGTCGGGAGGGTTCGTTTTCACACAAACCCGACCGAAGGGCAACTAACCCGACCCGTCGGGAGGGTTCGTTTTCACACAAACCCGACCGAAGGGCAACTAACCCCTGACCCGTCGGGAGGGTTCGTTTTCACACACTCGACCAAAGGGTAGCCCAAGCCCTTTACCCGGGTTCTCTTTCACACCTTTACCCTTTTGTAACCAAGATCAGAACTACCCTTCAAATATGCTCTTTCGTGCACGGACTGGATCAATCCCTTCATTGACTCGTCTGTTACCAAATTCCTTGAACTCATCCGATGACTACATATCCTTTAGGAGTAGCTACCACAGGTACCAAGCCACATTTCCTGGCGCTGGATTCACACTCTGACCTTTCACAGTCCGAGGCCATCTGGTGTCTTCAGAGTTGTTGATCCATCTCGACAAAAACTGTTGATCGGCTTCTATATCTTCCCGGTCCATATACCATGTCCATATACCATGTCTTCCTGGTCCATATACATTGACAAGGCCTTAAATTCCCAACCATGAACTCAAAACCATCATCCCCAACATAGACACGAAGGATGCATGTGGTGACAGTGGAGAGGAAAACTTCCCTTTAACAGGAAGACTTCCAAAAAAATTAACACTGCACCAATTACATAAATTCATTATAAACAAACTTAAGCAATACCTCCTATTGAGGATCCACGTGGTAACAAAAATGGAAGATTCCCTTTGAACAGGAAGATTTTCAAAAAGAAAGACTTCCCTTTAACAGGAAGACGTACCAAAAAAAACTGCAGGTGTCAAGCATTTATTAAAAGCTATGCAAGTTGAAGCCAAGACTCGTACTGAAGATACATGTGACAGTGGATAGGAAAAACTTCCCTTTAACAGGAAGACTTTCCAAAATAAGGCTAACACTGCACCAATTATTTAAATTGGTTAAAAGTTCAGCTAAAGCAATGACATGTACTGAGGATCCCACCTGGTGAAAGTGGAGAGGAAAAACTTCCCTTTAACAGGAAGACTTTCCAAAAGAAGTTAACACTGCACCAATTGAAATTTGTTAAGTTATACAAGTAAGTTTAGGCAATGCCTCATAATGAACATGCATGTAGTGACAGTAGAGAGGAAAAGCTTCCCTTTAACAGGAAGAGATTCCAAAAAAAAAAAAAAAGTTATCAAACATTGGTTAAAAGCTATGAAAGCTTAAGCAATGCCTCATGTTGAGGATACATCTGGTGCCAGTGGAGAAGAAAACCTTCCCTTTAACAGGAAGACTTCCAAAAAATGAACACTGCACCAATTACATAAATTCATTAAAAATAAGCTTAAGCAATGCCTCCTATTGAGGAACCACGTGGTAACAACAAGAATGGAAGAACTTCCCTTTAACAAGAAAACTTTCCAAAATGAGGCTAACTGCACCAATTATTTAAATTGGTTAACAGTTAAGTAAGCTAAATCAATGCCTCATATTTAGAATGCATGTAGTGACAGTGGAGAGGATAAACTTCCCTTTAACAGGAGGAACCCTCCAGCAGAACCAGAAGTTGGCTCTGTATGAAAGGCCATCTGTCACGACCCCCGGGGGATTTGAAAGGACAGAATAAAGAGAGAGACAGAAAAAGAAAAAGAGCTGCTCCAGGAGTGTTTCTATAGGAGAAAATAATTAGTTATAGTAGAAGCTCCATTGGTGGCTTTATCTATGAGAAAAAAAAAAGAAGTTATTTGCCACAAAAGGTCCACTGGTTGCTTAGTCTAGGAGAGAAAATGGGTTAAAACCAAACTTAAACACTGAAGGGCAGGTCCCAGTCGATCCTCTCCAGAAGGAAAACATGGAGTTCAGCTGAAAACCTGCAAATAAGAGAAGGTGGATTACAGTGTGAACATTACCTATGTGACCTCCGACCTGCAGGAGATGTCTCCGTTGTCCGTCATCGTCCAACAGAAACGAAGTCAGCTCCAGTAGATCCCTCGCCGCATGTCGAAATTGCACGAGGCCACGCGTTGTTTTGCCGCAAAAATTTATCGATTTTCACGTTTAAATTGAACGTAAATTTGTTTTTGTTACCGAGTTATTAAAGTATGGACCCTATATTTCAAACTATTAAGTAGGTACAAAAAAAAAAAAATGTATGTATGTTGAAATATAAAGACCTCATCTTCACCCAAAAACATACTTGATATTCATTGGATAAATATTATCCAATGATGCAGCTATACTAATGTCAACATAGCCACATTAGATTAGCACTTTTAAGAAGGTATTCATCTAGTTACAAAGCCTAAGATGAATCACTTTCTACAGCCTCTAAACTGTATTTTCCAAATCCTTGGCAGCCATCTTTCATGACAACTGTCTTTAAGCCAGGAACTTAAGATTGTAGATATCAGATTCTAGTTGAACCTAAACCTCCACAGGTCACAAGACCACAGCAACTGCTTCATACACTAAAAACTCAAAGACAGAAGGATTTACAACAGCAGAATCCTTCTCAGCTCATTGACTCTCAGCAGAGAATCAGACCAAACCAGAATGCAAGAGGCCTAGCATTGGCCTTCAACAAACAGCGTTAGCATCAGCAGCGTAGCAAAACCGCAACAGCTCCTACCCTGAGATGTCTTCTGGACCCGCCATTGGAACAGTTCTTTGACTTAACAAACCTTTGACGGGTTGGGCGGATCTTGTAGCGATTCCTCAGCTTGACGGAAGCGATCCTCAGCTTGATTGAAGGGAATCCTCAGCTTGATTGAAGTAAATCCATAATCGATCAACTGCTAGCCATCCTCAGCTTGATTGAAGTAAATCCATAATCGATCAACTGCTAGCGATCCTCAGCTTGATTGAAGTAAATCCATAATCGATCGACTGCTAGCGATCCTCAGCTTGATTGTAGTAAATCCATAATCGATCGACTGCTAGCGATCCTCAGCTTGATTGAAGTAAGTCAATAATCGATCGACTGCTCGCTTCAGATGCCATTATATCTCCTCAGAGGTTTCAGCGACGCCAGCAAACAAACAAGCCGCCGCTGAGAGGCCGTGGTCGGGTCTCTCCTTGTGTGCTGCTCTGTTTAGACACAAAAAATGGCTTCACTAACGTCATCGTTGAAAAAGAAAAACAACTTAGAATAAGGTTTCCGAAAAATAACTTACCGAATAACCAACGCAGCGACTTCAAACATGGCGCTCCCGCGGCCTACTAGCATCGCTGCGGCCTGCTAGCATCACTGCGGCCTGCTCATGTCAAGTACGAGGCACCAAGCTAGGTCTCGATCAACGCTGACACGATTTCAGTCGGGTCCACAATAGTTTCAGTCACCAGGCTGGGCGTCCACTCGGATTCCGCGTCGTGGGAGATCAGAAAATATCATTTTTAAAGGTCCATGTCCCAAAGTTCATGAATATCAGACCAACAGTGTCGAGTCTCCATGCGGCCGGGTGCTAGCCGCGTCCATTTTTAAAACACTCACGTAGTAGCCGCGTCATATTTCTACCCAACATGGCGCATGCGCGTCACGCTCATTTATAACAAATATGGCGCCATTCGTCACTGTTGCCAGATTTGACATTTTCCGGTCCAAACACGGTAAAACTAAACTTGTAAAACCTGCCGAACTGCAAAGAATCAGTCTGGATCTAAACCTTTAATAAAACTCATATTAATAGCACTATATGTTTTATTCATAATCCTTAATATATTTTTAGAATAATTTAGAGAAACAGCAATTTATTTTATTTTTTATAATGTAGGATTGAATAATTTAAAGTTTTCAAAAAGTAAATTTTTCTGAAAACAAACTAATATATATATATTAGTTTATATATGTGTGTGTGTGTGTGTATCCATTGTTCTTAAACTAAAACTATATGAGAGATAAACTTGCTTTTCATATTTTCAAAGTTTAACACCAAACTGCTGCTCCAGTATGTCCTGACTCTATGGAGAGTGAAGAGTGTCAAATACAATAAATAACTTATGTAATAATTAAATATCATTACTTCAATAAAACTCTTCACTCTCCATAGGTCTGTGTCTTTTGATCCATCTTTAAATGACATAAGTTTATTCAAAAATTGCTTATTTGAAAATGTACAGTAAAGTTTTGCAAAATACATTTTTCTTCATCTTTGATTAATTTATGCAAATATAAGTTAACAAATCTTAATTACATGTTCAGCTTGGACTTAATTTAAATGTAAATCATGAACTTCTTGTCGTTTTGATGTTTCTGGACTAAATTATTTATTATATTTTGATACCATGATAAACCACAAATACTGTTAAAATTTACATTTTCTGTGTGCAACTAATGTCGCATATTTTCAAAGCTAGACTGAAACAATAAGGACGTCCCCTTGTGGATTTAAATAATCCCTTCGCTCCTTTCAGAGCCTGACCTTTATTGCTGCTGTTTTTTATTCAGAGAAGAAAAGCCACACATAGAAAACATTTCTGATTGCTGGTTCAATACAAACAAGTTTTCTGAATTAAAAGCTCCCATTCCATCAATTTTCTGCAGGTAAATCTGTAAATGTAACCATCGAAAGCCAAATAAACTCAAAATGCACATTTTACTTTACGCTCATTCCAACTATGAGCCGTTCTCATTCATCATATAAAACATCATGCAAAATTTTTCTGTTGGATAATAAATTAAGGAACAAAAAGTGTGAAGAGTCCCTTTGGAGCTGAAAGAGCCGACTCTTTCTAGTGATCCGAACCAAAAGAACAGGAACCAAAAATAATTTGGTTCATCCAAACTGACCTAGAACAGGAAAGTCCAAATTCACGTTAATGAGGATGAGAAGATTTTGGGTCCAACGGCGTCCACCTTCTGTCAGTAAGTTAACGGGATAACGATGGGAGGATAAATTATTTCCAATTCTGGCTGACATCCAGCTGGAACTTCCTGTAACCGGTTCAGATTGAATGTTGTGTTGCTGAACGGTCAGACGTCTTTGGAGGCTTTATTTAATCCCTTTCGCTGTTCCACCTCTGATGATCCAGGCAGCACGTTTCTTCTCTGACAGTTAAACTTTCTGAAAGCGTGGCGTCACGAGGCGGCGGGTTAGCAGCGTTTCCTCTGAAAGCTGAATGGAAGAGCAGCTTTGCAGCCTTGAACCCTTCGGAGAACCCAGAGCAGAACTTCTTCAGACTTTAAGATCCAGTTGTTCATGAATCACATCGACGTGCTCAGAGGTGAGGAGGGTTCCTGTCACGCAGCTCTCAGGTTCATGTTTTCCTGGTTTTCTGTGCTGAACATAATTAGAGGGAAAAGCAGCTTTCTGACATCTGAGTGCTGGAATCCAGTCAGAACGCCTCCGTGACTGATTAGCTCCCTGCTGGGACCCGGTTGATTTACAGGAGGGAAATATTCACAACTGCAGAACCGTGAATAATTAAACAAGAAACATCGACGGTACAGAGAAAGAAAAAAAAAACACTTAAAAAGAAACTTTAAATTTCTGAATCAAGGTTTATTTCAAATCAGTTTCTCAGGTGGCAACAAGGAGAATAAACATGATAAACATCCAGAATGAAAAATAACATAACCTCTAAAGGAGCAGAACCAAGGGACCCAAAGACCCAACCCAGTTTACCCACTAAGGTAAACTGGAGTTAAGCACCAGTACATCTCAGACTTAGAAATAAGAATATTGTGTTGAAGTGCAATATGTCTAGCCAGTCGTCTCAGAAAGTCAGTTATTTTTTATTTTATTTTTTTTTTTAGTTTAAGTGATTCTGGTTCACAATTTAAGAAAACCTGAGTAGTGTCTTAGAAAACAAGAGTGTCACAAACTAATCAAAAATAGATGTTTAAGCGCTAATGTCAGGTTTCTGAAAATTATCTGTAATCCTACGTTACCCATAATCATCAAATTACAAATTATTTTCCAAACAAAGGCCTGTAAAATATCACTGTGTGATTATAGAAACGAGTTTCACTTTCAGAGACGACCAACTACAAATATTAAACTTTTATGATGTATTAAATAGATTTTTAGAGAAAAAATACTGAAACATTTTCTAACAGCAGAGTCGGCCTTTATGTTCGTCAGCTTGACGTTGATTTTGGAAGGAGTTAAAGTGCAGCAGATTGGTTCAGAACCAAACCGGGCCTAGAACTGAACCGGGTTCAGAACCAAACCAGGTCCAGACCAGGAGCCAGTTAAACTCGTCAGAGCTCCAGAACCTCTGGGTTCTTCTGGGTTCAGATCTACAACGTAGAATCATTTCTGTCCTTTAGATCTGAACTGCAGGAATCTTCAGAACGGATCGTTAAAGAAAAATTAACTGCTTTAAAATATTAATATCAAATCGTTTTAAATTTAAAGACAAATGGTATTTTGTTGAGGGTTTTCAGGTTGTTCCTGTGTTTAGGGGTACAGAGTGTGACTGTTTGTGTTTAATCTGTTCTTGTCGCGGTTTTGGGAGGAGGCGGCGTCTGACGGCCATGTTGGCGGTCCGGAGACGACGCGCGACACAGGGAGGTCCAGATGAGATGGCACGAGCAGGAAGGAGGGAGACGGTTCTTCTCTCAGGCTGCAGCCTCCACTGCTCTTCATTATAGTTTTTTTTATTATAATAAATGCCTTCAACGGGACTGAAAATAATTTTGTCGTGGCCAGGATGTAACAAAAGATTCCCCAGAACATGATAACTCAGAGCTTCAAGATTATGTGAAGTCCAGATGGTTCAGAAAGATCAAACTATGGTAGAAAATAATGTGAGACTTTATAGCAGCTCTGTGGAGAAAACATTAAATAACCTACATTAAGACGTCAGAGATGAGGGAACTCTAAACAGATTGCACATTAAAATAACCAGGAAGGTTTTGAGTGCTTCTAGTGTCATGAAGGTGGAGACATTTGATCATAAATGAACAAAAAGTGTAACACGAACACAAAAATACTTGGTGAAATAAACGTATTAGTGACTACAGGGAGCATGCTGCAGGAGGGTTTTAGTGTTAACCAGATTGTTGCTAATCCTCCCGCCGACCTTCAGCTTAAAGGTCAAATTAGTGATTAAATAAAAGCGTCTCAGACAGAAGGATATGCTCGATCATAAGCAGCTTCATTAAGACAGTAATATGAGAGCTAACTGGATACGGCGTTAGCATTTAGCCACTCTGGAGCGGAGGCGCAGCTTGATCTGCTGGCTGCCGTCGCCGTCCTTCGTCTCCTGGTTAATAATCTGCAAACACAGACAGGAGGAAACATGGCAGAGGAGGGCGGACGTAGCAGAGCAGATAATTACAGAAACATAACCAGGAACAGATGTTCCCAGGGGCGTGCTTTAAAAAAAATGAATGAATGTTAGCCACTAATAAATTCAAGATGGCCACTAGGGTCACCAAGGTAAAATTACTTTTGCACTAAAACTAACAATACTTAACACAAAAGAATACTTTTTGTGTCAAATCATACATAATAAAACCCACTGAAATAATATTTACCCATATTTTTTCAAATTTATTTTTCAAGATGGCCACCATTGTTGTCATGGAAGATAAACTTTTGCATTAAAATCACCAAGAACATGAATATGTCAAATCAGAGCCCACATCTTCTGAACTGTAAAAATCATATTTTCTTCATCTTGTGTTTGACTTTCCTGGTTGGCATTTTTCAAAATGGCCACCATAGTTGTATTGGAGAATATGTTTACGCTGAAATCGGCAGCAGTTGTTGCCAGTGGTCGACACAGCTAACCAAAAGGTTTGGTCCACTAACCACTAGCTCACTAAACAACAATTTTAGTTGCATCATAAAAACAAACCCAGGACCTAATGCCAAACCACTAAATATAAAAATGAAGTTAATGCTAAACACATAAGATGGGACAGCTAAACAAAGTTAGCAGAAGTTAACGCTGAACCACCAACACGAAGCCTCTCAGTCCGTTTCACATCTAAACATCCTTCCAGCTGACGACTAGTGAGAGACTCCTGAGTTGTAAACTTACAGTTTCATGTTGGATTTTGTTACATTTTATTACTTTGAACTTGTATGAAAACAATTGATGTGACAAAGTTTATCCAGGTCATAAAAATAGGTAACATTTTATGGCAATAATTGGTTTAAAAGGCTCAAAAACGTCTGCCATCTTGAAATCCAAGTGGCTGATGGGAAATATGAAAAACGTACGACCTGAGTGGAGAACAAGGCCTTTCAAAAGTACGCAGTATAATTAACATATCCTTTCAATAGAAAATGGTAGTTTAATATTTCGCGGCTGGGATTTGAACCCAGAACCTTTTTGCTGCAGAGGTGCCAACTGCTCCACTGAGAAGGGAACAATAAAAACATTCATTTTCTCCATAACGCAAACCTACATATTCAGATTTACTCTGAGGTTATCAACACAGAATAAAGATGGAAACATAACCCCAACATCTCGTTTTCCAGGAGTCATAAGCCTGCAGTGCATTCAGAGAATGAATAAATGCTAAATATGAGCCGCAGCCCCTCGTCACGCTGCCTCGGCTGCACTCACCGGGTGGGGGGGCATTTCCATGGGGCAGGAGATTTCAGGCCTGTAGAGTTTCTTTCTGCTCCTCTTGGCCATCAAACGGAGGGGGGAGGAGGAGGAGGAGGAGGAGGAAGAGGCTGACTGGGCATCCACACGGCCGCTGACCAGGCTCATCATCTTCTTGGCTGCAGCAACACATCAGGATGCTTTCAGGGATTTGATCAGCATGAAGAAACAGCAGCACAAAGATCCAAGGCTTGGGGAGAACAAAAACTCATTCTGAGTCAAAGAACATTTAGAGAGGGAGAATAAAAGTTTCCAAGCTCTGCCTCTCAGAGCTTACTCTGGGTACTCAGGCTTATGTCACCACATCACTTCATTTACTCCAAGCAGGTAAAACACTGGCTGGTTAACGTTTCCCAGTTAAATGAGAAGTTAAAGTCCAGTCCGACACATTGCAACCGGTCAGGCCGTTAGCAGGACCCAGAGGGCATGTGAAGATGTTTCATCATGTGACTGAGCTGTGTTGGAGTTTCACTCAGTGGGACTCTACTGGTACCAGGCCTGTTCAACCTCCAGCGCCAGGCCAACCATTTACTTCTGACTGTGGCTGAATTGTGTGTAGTTCTGGTGAGGTAAGGCTCCCTGCTCCGACTGAAAGGTTGTGCGTTTCTGACCTCCAGAGCCCAGCACGGTCGGGGACCTCTGCAGGAAGTCTCCGATCTTCTGCAGCGTGCCGTCCTTCCTGCTGCGGAGGCTGCTCCGGGAGGCAGCGCTCTGGCCACAGGGAGGTAAAGGTGGTCAGCAGTTTGTCTCACAGCGTCCAGTTGAACAGTGAGTGTTTGTTCTGGGTGGTACCTCCTTCGTCTGTGGGCTCAGCTTTGGTGTGAGTTTGGTTCTGGTGTTCCTCCGGTTCTCCGTTTCCACTTCCTCCTGAAAACCCAGACATGACTCATCTTTAACAAGGAGCTAAAAACAACACGTTTCATAATGACAGGTTGGAGCAGATGGAGGCGGTTCTAATTCAACGCGGTGAGGAGCAGCCGCGGTGAAAATATATGTGATTTAAGAGGAGAAACAAGATGTAATTTATAGTTAGAGGCCAGGCGGAGGAGCTGGAATCACAGCGAGGTAAACTCAGCCGTTATCTGAGTGTCAAGTGTTTGGCTTCCAACTGAGCCTGGAGGAAAACCAGCCGCCAGCGCCAAGCGCAGACCTGACGTATTTCAATGCATTTCATATTCAGACACTCAGCAGCAGCTTAAACACACCAAACACAGATCCAGTCCAACCTTCAGATGCCAAACGGCCACTGAACGCCTCACCACCCAGCGCCTCGCCGCCCAACGCCTCGCCGCCCAGCGTGTTGCCACTGAACGCCTCACCACCCAACGCATCGCCGCCCAACGCCTCGCCGCCCAGTGTGTTGCCACTGAACGCCTCGCCGCCTAACGCCTCACCACCCAGTGCCTCACCACCCAGTGCCTCGCCGCCCAACGCCTCGCCGCCCAGCGTGTTGCCACTGAACGCCTCACCACCCAACGCGTCGCCGCCCAACGCATCGCCGCCCAACGCCTCGCCGCCCAGCGTGTTGCCACTGAACGCCTCGCCGCCTAACGCCTCACCACCCAGTGCCTCGCCGCCCAACGCATCGCCGCCCAACGCCTCGCCGCCCAGCGTGTTGCCACTGAACGCCTCACCACCCAGCGCGTCGCCGCCCAACGCCTCGCCGCCCAGCGTGTTGCCACTGAACGCCTCACCACCCCGTGCCTCGCCGCCCAACGTGTCGCCGCCCAACGCATCAGCGCTGAAAACAATTGTCTGCACACAGCAGCAGCTCTCCATTTCTCCACTTCTTGTTTGAC
Organism: Girardinus metallicus; assembly: GCA_903067095.1. Lineage (NCBI taxonomy): Eukaryota > Metazoa > Chordata > Actinopteri > Cyprinodontiformes > Poeciliidae > Girardinus > Girardinus metallicus. The sequence goes on from CAEGAE010097172.1 coordinate 10,443, forward strand.
CACTGGGTCCGTTTACTGCAGCATCATTCGGTTCTCTAAAAACAATTCAACCAAGAAAAAGCTGCTGTTCCACATGTTTATTTATTTCCAGACAAATAAAATGAGCTAAACAGTGATGGTTTAAATGACAGATTAACATGTAAACAACTGATGGATTATTACAACTGTAATCTTAACTCTAAAACTATAATTGTACATAATCTAAAGATATTCCATTATTTCAAGAGTGTGTCAAGCTTTCTTCATATTTGAGGATTGGAACGCATCCAAACTGAAAACTGAATTATTTAGCTACATCAGTGCTTCAGCTGACTTTGGTCATTTTCATTCCTCTGCTGAAGTAAAACTGCATTTACATTTTTTATATTACAGTTTTTAAAGAAAAAATTGCAATCAGCAGATCGGAGTTTAGAGAAAACAGTAAATCATCAACTAAAAACCTGATCAGTAGAAAGTAAAGAAGGAACGTGGAGGAGAAACCAGGCAGTTTTATTCCTGCTGGCTCACATTTTACCCAAACTTTAGATTTAGTCTCTGCTGTCGGCTCAAAGGCAGGAAGGAGTTTTAAAGGATTGTAAAGTTACAGCAGTTTAAAGCCTCAGTGGATCAAATCTTCTCCTTCCCTGCAGAGTTTTGCCACATTATCAAATCAAAGAAATGTGACTCACAAGCAGCCGTAGAAGAAGAGGCCGACCTACGAATCGGCTGATTTGTTGGCGAGGGGAGTGGGCGGGGAATCAGGGAGAACAAAGGTCCCGACCTGTGGAGTCATCAATGACTCACTGGATGGTTTCAGAGATAATCAGAGCGAGAACGGAGGAGCGGGGCAGAGAGGAGCCGAGCGTGTGAGGCGCTGTGTGTGCGACAGAGGGTGTGTGTGAGCGAGGCGGAACAGGCGTCAACGTTGTGGAGGCGGAGGGATGAGAGCTGATGAGGAGCGGAGATAAGCTGGGATTGGATGGCGTGGAGTCAGTAAACACGATGGAGAGGATGGAGCAGAGCCGGGGAACGAGGAGGGAAAGTAAATGAAGAGAGGGATGGAGAGGAGGAAGAGATGAGAGAGGGAAGAGAGGGATGGAGAGGAGATGAGAGAGGGAAGAGAGGGATGAGAGAAGAGATGAGAGAGGGAAGAGAGGGATGGAGAGGAGATGAGAGAGGGATGGAGAGGAGATGAGAGAGGGAAGAGAGGGA
>CAEGAE010097176.1:0-11354 GCA_903067095.1 Girardinus metallicus
TTTCTGTAGTTTTCACGGCGTTTAATAAAGAGCCTGTAAGAAGAAAGCCGTGCCAGTATTGCTACTTTGGAGCTACATTCTCATTACTTGAATGGGAATCGCAACTGTGTTACTTTGCCTTTGACATTTAGACTGATGAACAAGCTGAAAAAGAAGCAGAAACTTGAAAAGGCATCCTTCCTCTCATTGTCAATATGAAGACCGGATCCCACAGAGCAAAACGACATGGAGACTCCCGCCCAACCCATTTCCCTTTTTCAACGCTTCATTAAAGCTCATTCCTGGTGAGCCGACTCCGTAAGCAAGGCTATCCATTCTACTCTCAGAGTTGGTAAATGTTAATGATGAGGTGCCGGCATGACACGATCTGTCGGTCTGCTGGGGCTCAGATGAAGGATGGGGGAGCAAAGGAGAAGGCAAAATGCAAGCCTGCAAAGTCACTTCATCACCAGATTAGACCTGCTTCTCCAGAGTGAGTTTCTGGGTCATTAGGAAACATAATGTGTTACCTCCCAAAGTGTTTGCCAGCAAAAATGTACAACTGACTCTAACATGACTTAGTTTTGGCTGACCACTTTGAGCATCACCTATTTGAAGGATTGCCCTGATTCTAGAGCCAAAAAGATTAATGAGGATCACCTTTTTTATTTTTTATTTTTATCTAAGACAAAACGAGTCATCGGAGATGTAACTTTCCAGTTGTGTTGTCTTCTGCTTGACATATTTCTTAAATGAAATACAGCGACAAAGAACAATTTTTGTTAAACTCAAAAGCAGACTCTAACGTTAGTTCAGAGTTTAGGGTGGGATTATAGTGGTTTTATGGAGGTAGGTTCAAGCGGTATAGAGATTTCTAGCAAGAGCAGATGAAGCTTTGGGATATTGGCAGAACTGGATCTAAAGCCAGAGAATTCAACAATCAGAATCCCAACAAGACTATTTGCAAATCTTAGAGTCTAGGACTATCTCAGTCACTGAATCAGAAGATTTAGAGAATAGTGGATGCTGAGCCTTAGTATTTCTGGAAGGTGGTGTTAGAAAACAGCTGTGCCAAGGTTCCTAGTCAAGGAGGAGATTCCCCAGCCAGCAGAGAGAGGGCAAAAGATCAAGAAATCGTTGTTTTCCAAAAGTAAAGCAATTAATTGGATGTCAGTGAGTGAAATAAATATAGAGTCTCTTACAATCTAACTTAAATTTGACCCCCATTGATGCATCATGCACCCGTATGGCACACAAATCAGTCAGCTATGTCAAAGAAGTGCAACAGTAACACCAGGGACAAGACATCAGATCTGCACATAGCTTGAGTGCTCTCAAACATCATCGACAAAAAGCTTGCTGATGATGACATTTGTTCATGGACTTTTTGACGAAATGAAAGAAATGTAAAAATTACCATCAATACCCATCAGTCATCTTTGTGAAGCAGGATGTTAGTTCATAGTGTGTGGATGAAGCTCGCAACTACGCAACAGGAGCTCTTTAATGATCCTAAAGCAATCGGGACCTCAGGCACCAGAACACCACGTAATGCTGTAATGGAGGCTACAGAGCACATTAATAAATCTATTTTGGGGTTTGCTGTGCAACATCTGAAAGATTTAGAGAACATTTGGGAGTAAGTGCTGTAGTATAGACTCCGTCGAATTGGGGAGGTACAGAAGTCGAGGCATTATGGTTTGAGGATGGTTTTTTTTCTGCTATAGGTGTGGGAACCTGAGGGATCCATTTTCAGAGTCATGTATCATGCTGGATGAGAACCTTCCTCCCTCAGCCTGAAACATAGAACAATGGGTGATGTTTGGGTCTTCCAGTGTGACTACAACTCAAGAAGTACTGCTAAGACAACAAGGCATGTCTAAGGAATTACACTGAGGCTTATGGAGTGGCCTCGTCAGTCTGTACGTGCCATTCTGTAGAGGGAGCTGAAGGTTTTCAAGCAGGAGCCAAAAGACTGAAATTTAAGAGCTTCTGTTTGAGGAGTGGGGCCAAAATCTTACATCATTTCACTCAACATCCAGCTTCTGAAGTCACAAGGGAGCCATCAGGTAGGTCATCCTCCATCTGTGGCAAACTAGCACAGATGGAGCATGCAGGTCCGCCCTTACATTCCTCCTGCTCTTTCCACATTTAACGCAGCCCCAGTATGCACACAAAAGTGCAGCGTTATTTGTTTTTCAGGCTTTTCCTAGGAATGAGAAATCTAATATTACCTAGATGCCATAAAGTCTGCAAAACATATGAACACATAAGTTGATTCAGAAAAGATTTAGGAGAAAAATCCTGTCAAACAAAATACAATGTGAACTGATCCTGTTGGTTTGTGCACCATTAGAAAAAACACTGGCACCGCATGTAGTATAATGGTTTCATCCTGAATCTTTATCCTTTTTAGCCTTAGACTTGGTTGGAAATCCGAGCAGATAACCCTTCCTCGTCTGAGTTGTATTAGTCAGTAAAATGAAAGTAAAGTAATAAGGGAATGTGCACTTTTCTATGAAAGGGGATCTTTAATATTCAGAGCCTTTCATTCCCGTCTAACCCCCCTGACGGCTCTCCGCGCAGCTGATCTAAACCTTTCATCTAACTTTATCTGATCACTTCGTCTCCGGAGAGTCTCCTGTCCAAAGTCTTCAAGAACTTTTTTCTTTTTCAGGGAACTTTCTTACTGATGGGGCTAGATGGGTCTTTTCTGCGGTAGAATGTAAAGTGGCTGAGGTGCTCTAAATGTATTTTCCTGAAGGCAAAATAAAATGTCTGACATGCTGACAGCAAATCCAAGACAGATTCAGTGAAATAAAGACACGGTTTTATGCTGAGCAGAAAATCCGATGCAACAGTTTTGGAAACTGAGGAAGAGACGTTCTTGTGTCAGAAGTATGAAAACTCTTTCAGTGTATGAAATAAAACAACTTCGACACTTTGTGAAAGGACTCTAGAAAGAGAAAACTATGTGGTGTTTTCCCTAAGTACTTCTTATAACAACAAGACTTGATTTTATTTTTCCAATTGGATGATGGTCTGCAATTTGGTAAAAGCATGCTACTATCATAATATGTCAAAACACAAGAAACTGGTTTTATTTTGAACCAACTGTTTCCATTACTCTTTAGTCAAATTCCAACGGTATTTTCACTAATATTGGAGTCAGGTGTGCTGAAGTAGAGAGAAGTCTAAAAGTTGCTGAAGTTTGAGGCCACTGCTTTAAATCAAGGTTGAAAACCTACTTGTTCAGAGTTGTCGTTGATCAATCACTGGAGCACTGAGATTTGATTATTATTCTCAGTGATTTTGATGGCAGCTGACAAAATGAAGTGCTTGTTTCACAAACCGTTATGTTTCTATCATGTAAAACACTTTCAACTGCCTTGTTTCTGCAATGTGGTACAAATAAACTTCATTTGACTTAGAATTTTTTAAATAATGACCCCCGTTCATAAATTGCAACCTAACGAAAAGGGCAATACAGATTAGAAAAACATTTGTTATGAACTGGAACGAAATTAATAAACTGAATTGAATCACTGGGTGAGTTGTGGAGCTTGTTTATCTAATCATAGTAGCAGAGGCTGTGACTATACACCACGCATTCGGCCATATTTTACATATGGCAATGTAGTGGCTGACTCAAACAATTAAAAGCAAAGATGACTGAATGTAAACAAAGCCAAGCAAAGAAGTTCCTTAATTATTGTCAACCTGTATTATATATCACCTACGGCTTTGTTTTGCCCCTTTAATATGTCTCAAACATGCAACTAGGAAGCATTGATTGTTTGACTTTAATCAACAGCGGTATAATCATGGCCTCTACAGAGCAAACAAAGCTAATCCATTGTGTGGCCTATAATCTGGAACATGTTTATTAATGAGGACTGTAATACTAGCAGACTGGCCGCTGTGGCTGCTTTCCTTCTTCCATCTGATGGTATTGATATCTCATTACTCCATCTCTATCAAGCAGGCCATGTGCTGATAAATGAGTCCCACATGCAGAGACACAGCCAAAGGTTTGCAGAGTTAAGCAGAAGTCCGATTATTAGTTCAGGACGGTGGTGATTAGGTGTCACACACGAACATGCGTTCTTTCACGTTCGTGTATTGTCTTTTACCTGCTGCTGTCCAGGCCTGGAGGAATCATTTTTCACTTTTTGCTTGGTATCCTTTGGCCATTGGACCGGTCAGTTGTACAAGTCAGCTTAATTTTTCTGCTGTTGATAAAAAAGATGAACATGTAAGTTATGCCCCCTAGAAAAGGTTGGAGCTGGTGACTATCACTTATTTGTGTTTTAACCACAGTAACTTTCAGCCTCTAGCTTCAATCTATCTTGACTTTAACTTTGATCTGAAAGAGAGGAAATAACCAATTGTCAACAGCAAGGAAGGAGACTAATTCACTGAGACCCAAAACCAGTCTAAACAATCCGAGTGAAACTCTTATAACTCCTGAGTTGAGCTTTAGAGGCGCCTAATTCAAAACTATTGGAGAGACTCAACATTAACAAATCTGGATTAGCAACAGAGCAACATGGTCATTGTTGGGTAAAACACCTGAAAAATTGTACTCAAGAGAACAATTGAGTAGTTGTACTTGTAAACAGATTGAAAAAATGTTTCGGTAGAATTGCCAGTTAGACTGTGACTCAGATCATTTTGGGATTCCTTTCTCAAGCAGTTTTACCCCATTCCTCTTGACAGATCTGGTAAAAGTCGGGCTTGCTGGTTGCCTTGCTCATACAGATCTACTCAGCTCTTTTCATGGGGCTTTCTTTGTGTTAAATGCTCGAAATCTTGACTTTTTCCATACGCCACATTATGGTCATTCTCTGTTTGGAAGACCCATTTGTCCCCACACTCTATCTTCCTGTTAGAGGTCTTGAGATGTGACTTCAATTTTTCCACATCATGGTCTTGTGTGATGACACCCTCCATTTTGTGCAACAAACTTACACAAGATGCTACTGTCACTCTTCTACTTTTCAGGCCTCACACAAGAAATAATTGTTTGTGGTGTTGCTTCAAAAAATATCCATAATTGTGCCTCTAATTTTATTTGTCAGAAGCTTAGAAATCTGTGGTGCCATGGTCTCGGCTTCCCCAAAACATTAGGCATAGTATTCTTATTGTTCTCAAAATTCTGAGTTTTTAAAATAGTAATTCTCTGAAAACTCTCAGAATATCCTGGCATTTGGCAGGTAGAAATAATTTTGGTAATCCCAATCATGTTGAGAACAATTCTGCTCTAATCTGGATGGAGGACTGACGCCCTGCTCTCCAAAACTTTGAAGCAGTTTCTAAACGTTGTCGCGACCCTTGGGCATTCAAATAATTGAGTCTGTTACCATGGCAGCCTGGTGCCATCCCCTCCCCCCATTTCCAGGTCATTGTTATTCTGGTATAATGGGTTTTTTAAAGGTGCTCTATATCCCTGCAAAGCCTCCACCAGCAGCAAAATCTTCTTGTTGTGCTCAAGCATTTCTGTTATTTTTCCAGCGAGCAAATTGTTTTTAAATGCACTGTCTCTTCCTCTTATTGCTTTTTTAATACTGTGTTTCTGAGCCTTTATTTCACTTGTCGTTTTGTGCTGATGAATCCCATTACTTCTGCTGGTTCTGCGAGGGCCTAATTTCCCTGCGGGGATCACTCAGGTTTCATCTCGTCTCATTTAAGGAGCCACGTTGCTGCAAGCTGGGGCTGCAACAGGGCTGCTTGAATGCAGGTGACCTACTGTAGATGCTTGTTCGCCAATGCGGTAATTGTGCAAACTGCACAATTTGACGTTCCAGCAACAATTAACTCTTTGGATTCGCTGTTATTGCTTCTGTATTTACTGATGTGCACCACCTTCCTGCATTTATGGATTTATTGATAACTGCTTGCAAAAATTCCAGTTGTCTGTATCATTTGCTGGCTAGAACTACAGTAGTGTTACTATAGGCTTGGTAAGGTTTTAAAATTGCAGGCAACATTAAGGGTTTCTTTATGTCAAAAACTTAAATTATAATCTCCACTTTTAAAATTGGAGGAGCATTCTGTCCAGTTACTCCATTGATAAGGGGGGCGGGGGAATCAAAAAGTTGTAGAATAACATAAAGTCTACATTTGCTGCTGGTGAAAGGTCATGGAAATTAAACAAATTTATTGAATCATATTGTATCTGAGCAACTGTTGTTCATACAGTTTTTTGCATCCAGAACTGGATAATCCTAAAGTTTACCTCCTGATTGTTTTCTTGCCCTTGTATATGAGAGGCAGAGCTCTCTGTAAGTGCAAAAGTGTTTCAAAAAAATAAAAGTTGAAAGCAGCTCTGCAGATCAAACATGACTGGAAGTGTATTAATGTAGCCCCTCCTCCAGTCAGGAGAGCAGCCATCCAGGTCTGATGCAAATCAGCAGGGAGACAAAAGCAGCTGAGTTGAATTTAGATTCTGTAATTTCTCCCGACATTAAAGCCCAAATGCACCAGAGTGAGTGAGAGCTGCTGGTGATTAGATATTAACACAGATTGTGTTTCCAATCTCCGGACCTCACAGCCCCTGACCCCTGCTGGTTGTCAGTCCAGCTGTCTAATCAGAGGCGGATTAATTATGGAGCTGGCCGGTAATTTATATGAACAGCAGGAACTAAAGTGGACATGTTTATTTATTTATTTTTTTCGAATCTATTTCTGATAAACATATCTGTCTGAAAGCAGTAAAAAGACAAACTCGGTGAAGCATTAATGAGGTGCTACCTGATGACAGTGATCGGTCCACCAGTAGGCTGTAAAAAAAAATAAAAAATCCTACTCAAGTGAAACAAAAGAAAAACATTAAAAATGTCTGAATTCAGATTTGGGAATCCCGTTACATAAGTTGCTTATGTTTGCAGTTGTCATTTAAACCGATGAAGGCTCTTTCAAGTTATGCTTTCCTGCAACTTTCACTACACTTTCTACAATTAGCAGCCCATACTTGACATAAACTAGTTGAATTATCCTTTTTTGTACCTGTGGTATTTTCAAAATTTGTGTCTACTTTTGTTGTTAATGGCATTTCTTCTCATTTGTCTTCTTTTGTCTATTGGAGGTCATCTCCTTTTCAGTGTCATACAGTTATTAATAGATTTTGTTTCAAAGTATCCATGGTTGGATTCACAGGTCTTCTAACCAACTGATGCAGTTCAATCAAAGATAAAGGGGCAGTGTTATGTATCTTCCACGCACATAATGCCATTTCATAGCACAATCAAGTAACAATGTTACATTCAGTAATCATAGAAATGCTGTATATATCAAATACAACTTAAAAGAAATTTGACTTCCCAGTTTGACACCTTGAAATTGGCATCTGTCTCTTTAAGAAGCTCCTACTGTAAAGTAGACTCCTTTCTTTATTGAGGCAAACCTGTAGTAACCTTTTTTACATTTTGGATCTACAATAATATAAAAATTCCTTTTCAACAAACAATTTGACTATTTTACTCATTTAATCAAAGTATTGCAGTATTTTCCTTTCTTTCTCTTATTGTTTTTTGACCCACAAGTCATTTTGAGTGGACGATTTTGGCCCACGTGACAAAAAGTTTGGACAGCCCTGATTTACATAGTACCCCCGCCGACTCTTTAAGAGAAAAACACACACACACACCCACGCACACACACACACAGGGAAAATTAATGCAAAAAAGGCCATCTGAAAACGGCAGTACATAAAGAAGAAATAAATTATTGACTACAAGCTGTTTTACTTCATTGTTCACAGCTTTTGATTTTCTGTATCTTGCTGAGGTACAATCTGTCCCCTTTGTGGTTTCACAAATACTGCTTTAAAAATACAACGTATCTTATAGGCTACTTAAAAAGAATAGTGAAGTGCAATTGTATACCCGACATGTCGCACAATAATTGCATTCAATTATGTTGTCAAATGTACTGATGCTCTACTGGGTGTTTTGTGTTTCCCTAGCCATCACGTTCGCTCTCTAATTTTTTTTTTTTTTTCTTTTTCTTGTTTGTTATTTTCTGTTGTATTTGTAGTTGTTTTTAGCGTCCAGGGTTGTTTTCCACCTGAGGAATTGTGTCAAACCTTTTTTTTTTCTTTAGGTGTATTTTTTTTGTCTCTTCTGTTTGTATTGCTGTTTTGAGGTTATCTTAAAGCTTTGCAGGGATGTTTTTTTTTTTTTTTTAAATCTTTTCTTTCTCACAATCAAGTGATTTTGTTTGGATTTTTTTTCCTGGTTCTCTCATCTAAATTTACTTGTCCCTCTTGAAGGCCATCTTTTTTTTCTTTGGCAACCTTGTTTTTTTTTTTTTCTTGTCCCACTCGTTCTTTATGGTTTCTGCTTGTCTTTTACGGGCTTTTTTTTTGTTTGTTTGTTTGTTTCCCTTTGTAGTGCTTACGGCTTGCCAGAAGGGGCGTTAAAGAAGCACTTTCCGAACCCAAATAATAACGTGTAAACATTAAATTATGACATGCTACCACTTATGCTTTGATACTGCGTTTATGCCCTGCAGTCGTATTTGTGCAGCTGTTTGCACGTGTTTTATTAATTCCAGCATCTTAACGCCTCAGGAAGCGTTGCAAACATGATCAATGATTCACTGCCTCCAATTAGTCTGGAAAGTGTTGACACTTCGCTGGCAGTGACTTGACAAATGATTTACACATCATTTTGTCAATAAAGGTAATTATGTGCAGCAGATTGTCATTTATTAATACCTTTCAGGGATAATGAAAGAAGTGTGTCACAGGCGAGAAATAAAAAGTTTAATCAAATTTCATCAAAACGCCACCTGCTTTAAGGTAAGGCAATATTTTTGTTTTACTCATGCAGCTGTTAATCTGTTGATTGTGTCTCTTTGCCCCTTTGCAACATGGAAGAAAAATGGAAAAACACGGTTTTGCGTACGAATCCCATTCTGTAGAGATATTTTTTTCTACGCCTTGACCCCAAACTTAAAAACACCAGGCTAAATATTAAAGTGATGGTTGACATTACACAGTTCTTTGAAAAATATACATCAATGTATGACGATAATTGATTCAGCAAGTAAATACATCGTTGTGTGATGCGTCTTTGAAAAATTTTTTAATAGGATTGGACAGCCAGCTATTCTTGGACATTGGAGTTTGCTTTAAATTTAAGTCTATTAAAGCAAACGGATAAGGATACACCAAAGGATTACTTTTTCCAGATATTTATTTGAAGAAGCTAACTTGGAGTGGTTTGGAGTGATGTTAATCAAAGGCTGAGCAACACTGAAAGGTGTTGCTTAAGTTTAATGCCAATAAAGACCGAAGCAGTGGCTTAATTTAGTATTGCTAATAATGCTTTCTAGTTATTTGTTCCTGTCTGTGATGTGAATGTGTTGAGGCTCCTTCGAAGCTTTGCCGATCGAGTGTTTTCATTCAGCAAGGCAAGTAGTTTCTCAAGGTAACTAAGTAGATCCTTCGTTTTTATGCTCTTAAAAACACTCAAGTAGATATAACAGAATGCGTCAAGTGTACGCTTTCTGTAGTACATGTCAAAAAATTTGAGTATTGCATAAAAGTTCAATATTTACTGGTAGTCATCTCAGAAAGTGAAATGATCATTTTATAGAGGAAAATATTTCAAGGTTTACTTTTCCCATGATTGTGCAGCATACTGACCCAAAATAAGAGACTGTTATAGGTTACTTAGACCTTTTAGGATAAATTAGCTTGTTAGCATGTTGAGATTCACCATATTATAATTTTACGAGACACTGAATTTTGAGTTTTCATTTTCTATAAGCAATAATTATCAAAATTACAAGAAACAGATACCACTCATATTATAGATACCATATTCTACAATATGAATTTTGCTTTCTGAGATGACTGGCAAGAAATATTACATTTTTACATAACATTACAACTTTTGACACGTACTAGTAGCTTATTTAACTCACTCAATTAACTGACATCCTGACAAAAACTTAACAGCACTTTACAAGAAACATTGTGTAGTTTTAATAGTCAACTCTTTTGTTTTGCTTGTTTGTCAGTTTTCAGTGCAACCCCAAATGAGTAGATGGCTTTTTTCCTGACTTGTAGTTGGAAAATAATTTAGTTTTCCTTTTTGGAAGCATTAGAATGGAATTAATCTCCTTGCAAACACTGAAATTCTGTGGAAATCTGCTTTTGTGATTTACAAACGAAAGGGTCTAAAAATGCAGCATGAAAACGTGACGTTGCACTAAAGTCAGATGAGCGCTGAGCTCAGAGACAGACTTCTGGGTTGGATCAACAGCTGAAAGCGTTCAGCATTAATGCTGCTTAAGAGAATCTAGGTTAAGTTTTTTTTTCCCTTGTCAGTGTTGCTGAAATAACTGGAATTTGTATGTGAGTATTTTCCAGATCTGGATAAATGTAGGAAATAGAAAGTAGTGTAACAAGAAATACTTGTTATTCCAGACTTTATTAATACTATCCAAATGTCAACATGTGGTCATATACAGATATCAGTTAAGATGTGAACTTTTGCATTTATTCTTGAGTAATTTGAACAAAAAAAAGGAACTTAGTCCTAAATATGCAATAACTATGTTACAGTTCAGCTAGCTGTGCTTGGCCTTTACTGTCCTCTTCTCTGAGTTCCCTGTCGTTTTGATCTTTCAATCAGGCTTTGGCTTTATTAGTTTTATCAGCGAGTGTGTTGGTGCAATCAGTCGCCTTCCTTGCATGACAAATGGTACCCATCAGTTCGCTAGTGCAAAGGAGGAAACCTCCTGCAGGCCGATTTAACATCCAGTCAGCACTCCACAATGAGCAAAATTCTACTTTTTTGGGTCGAAAGCTCAGGTCTGTGCACTCGCCCCACACACACACACACACACACTGAGGCATGGCTTCTTTTATTTAGGGAGGCCAATCAATTTAGAGTAAGAGCAACGGGAGCGTGAAGTTTGATCTCTCTTTGGGAGTTGGCTGTTGCAATTTGTTCACGGAGGAGAAAATGTGTGGCTGAGTTTGAAGTCTGAGTTTAATTTGAGTTCAGTAGGCCATTTTCCATTTTTAAACGAATCATCAATTAATATGCTGATTTAATATTTTCTGATAGGATGGCTTTGCTCTTCGTATTTCTGTTGAAATAGTAAAGGAGCAATAAGGAGTGTTTTCTTTTTTGGTAATTGGTAACTTAAGGTGCTTGCTGTAGTATTTTTACAAAAGGGCTGATAGGAATTGGACATGATAATCTACGCAGTTTTCATAGTTCATCTACTACTGCCACAAAGCAATATAGATGTAAAAAAAGTATATATATATATATATATATATATATATATATATATATATATATATATATGAAAAACCCTTAAGAGCGTAACCATTTAAACAAAAAAAATTGTTT
>CAEGAE010097177.1:0-28481 GCA_903067095.1 Girardinus metallicus
TATATATATATATATATATATATATATACCATCTTCTATGGTCTGAAAGCTTGATTAAGCTTTTGAGATGCAGAAATATCTTAGGATTCTTGTAAAAGATGCTTCAATCCAGTAGTATTATTTTTTTTTTTACTGCCAATGTTTAAGAAATACACAAAATTAAAGTTTTTGCCAACAACACTCAACACTACATTTAAATTTCCTTTAAACGACGCATAGTGTATATATTTGTTTTAATGTATATTGCTGGAGATAAATCAAATGGCACTAAATGCCCTTCAGGCATCTCAGAACTGATCGAAAACGACTCGCCCTTAACGGCACCCATACTCTCTTTTACCTTAAGACCTGATGTATGTGCGCAGCTAATTTTCATACCGCATTCCTCAACTTCTCAAAAAATAATAATAAATAAAAAAACAAAAAAACAATGCAAGCTGAAGATTATTAAATGCTGCGTTTACCTGCTTTGGCTTTGTTCACGGCTCCGTGAGCTCCGGACACCTGCCACATCCCGTTGAGGACTCGGCAGATCTCCAGACCTCCGGCCAGCCTCACTTTGGGAACCGAGGAGGACATGCTGCTGTCGGGAAAGGTTTTAACTTCTCACCGCCGTGAGAATAAAAACAAGAAGCACAATTAAACCGAATTCCCATTGCAGCGACGTTAAATGACTTTAAAGTATGTTACTTACATGATGTGCTCTTGAGGTCTGGCTACACCCAGTAAACCTCACTGTTCATTTATATATTACAAAACACTTTCAGCAACAAAACAGCGTTACAAAACATACGGCTCTGTTAACCACTAGGTGGCGCCCTTTTGCTGGGAATCTGGCTGCTATCCCCTACTGGACAAAGTTAAACACATCTAAAGCCCCTCAAAACATGAATAAAACAAACATTTTAAAGCATTAAATAACGAGTCAAAGAGCGATAACTTGAGTAAGAAATTATCTTTACTTGACATTTACACAAAATTTATTTCAAATGTCATTCCGCTTTGGTTGCTTTCTTCTTCTTCCTTTTTCTTTTTCTCCTCCTTTTCTTGTTGGATGAATCATTGGTTTCTCCCACTGCAGATGTCAGCATCTCTTCTGCATCAGAGCCGTCAGAGTTTTCCTCTGTAGCTTCAGGTATTTTTGCATCAGTAGAGGGAGCAGGAGGAACACTCTCAACCTCACTGTGACAGGAAGAACATCGGATCAGGTTGTACGATCATCTTAAAGAGACGCCAGCTTCCTGCCTTTTGATACCAATTATGACTTATTATGACTCTTATAACATGTGATAACCAAACGTAGCTTACTTTGTTTCATAAACACAAATAAATATATAGAGAAACAAATTTGTGATAACTTTCCACAATTTATTTGTGGCTATTACGAGATCAATGAGAGGAAAGTTATGAAGAAAAACACATTTTTCCTCAAAGACTATTTAAAAAAAAAAAAGTTCTTAAAAGCTTTACATAATGCGCAATATTCACCTTACTGGAACCGCAGGTTTCTCCTTTATGCCCTTTGCACCACTAACTTTTTCCAGTAGGGCCACAAAAAAGCCATGTGTGAGAGTCTTGGTGGTACTGGCCCGTAAACACTGGGAGAGCGGCTCCAGTCCTCGTTCAGGCCACCGAGGCAGCAGCGGCACCAACCTGGAGAGAAAACACAACAGCCGTTTTAAAAGGCTTAGCCCCAAATCCTTTATAGATCTATTTGGTTACACAAAATACCAGATTCTGTGTAGGATGGTATCGGTGTACCAGATCCAGGAACAACTGTATTCGTTTCTGTGCGAGTCTCCTATACAATTTAAACAGTAGCCTAAGGCTCGCTGCTGCAATCACCCTCTCTAGAGTAAGCTACCGTAAAAAAGAGAAATAATGCAATTAATCCCACAACAAACATGCTAAACATTATTCGGAATCGGACTTGGGTGTATCCTCTGCTTCTGCAAATGCTTAATAACAAATGGAGGCTGAAAGGATTCATCTGAATATATGTGATGAACTGATTATTGAAATAATAGTTGACTGATGTAGTAATCAAGTAATCGTTAACTGGAGTATGCAGAGTCTAAAAAAGGCCATATGCTGAAAAAAAAAAAACAACATAATCAAACAGTAGTTAAACCAAAACTGTATTCAAAATATATACATTTTGCATTTAAGATACAAAAGAAATATACAAATATGTTCTACTGAGAACTCCTCGAGTCCCGCTTTAGCATCATCACCTGGTTCAAACTCTGTAAAGAAAATCTTTTATTAAAACCATTTCACCTCCAACTTTGAGTTAGTTAAGCCACCTCTCTCTTTTAAGCCCACTTAAAATGACTGTTGTGACCTACTTATTTATTCCTTGGGGACTTTTAACAAAGAAGACGCATAAATTAAAGGAAAAATGTCAACACAAAGTAAGCAATGTTGTGACAAAAAAAAAAAAAAAGCCCATCAAAAGGTGTGGATGGAGACGAGGGTAAAAATACCTGAAGTTGGGGTTCTGCTGCAGACAGGCGGCGACGACTTCCTCGTTCTCCTGGCTGTGGACGGAGCAGGTGGAGTAGACCAGGCGCTTCAGGCGGGGGAACCTGAGGCTGTGATTCAGGCAGCGCAGCTGGAAGGAGGCCAGTGCCGCCAGGCGAGCCTTTTCCTCCTCATGATCGGCAGGAGAGCCGTCCCGCAGACACACCATACCTGGACACCACAGAGGAGCGTTTTGGTTTGTGTCAGTCAAGTTAGGATCTCGCCACATAATCGCTTCTACACAGAGATATCGGGGTACCTGAACCGCTGCAGGATGGATCCAGCAGGATGTACTCTACGTCTTTATACTGTGGATCATCAGGGTCCACCGTTAGGAAGTCCCTATTGGCCAGCTGGTGACAGCTGACCCCCGCTCTGAGCAGCAGAGTGGACATGGTGCTCAACCGCTTCCCGTCCAGGTCAAATGCAAACAGCCTTCCTCTGTTCTTCATGATGGCTGCCAGGTGGCTGGTTTTGTTGCCGGGGGCAGCACAGGCGTCGATGACGTGGCTGCCTGGCGGGGGGCGGAGCAGATGTGCTGGGAGGCAGCTGGCTTTGTCCTGCAGGATGATGTGACCTGCTTTGTACAGGAAGTGGTCATGGAAGTCTGTGTTAGGGGGGAACGCCAGGACCTCTGGGAGGTGCATGTCCAACACAAAGTCCTTATTCTTCAGGGTTAAGTTATCCAGCCTCACAGCCTGGCCCAGGTAGGAGAAGCCCTCCCTCTTCAGGTAGTCCACAGCATCCCCCACGGTGGTCTTCAGTGTGTTCACACGCACGTACCTGGGCAGCTGGTCCGCGGGGGTCCCAGCAGGGAGGAGGTCTTCATTCCTGCTGACCTTCCTCCTCACCTTCATGCGGGCCAGCTCCGCCTGCAGGCGGGGCCGGTGCTTCATCATATTGGCCTTCCAGGTGCCGCCGCACTTCAGGCCCTGGCCAATCAGCAGGTCGTACAGCAGCACCTTGGCCAGCGGCATCTTCAGCTTGGTGAGCTTCAGCAGCTTGGTGGACTCGATGATCTCCTGCAGGACGGAGGAAAACTTCTGCGTCTCGCAAACCAGCGCGAAGAGCTGCTTGATGTTCGGAAACTTGCTGTCGTAAACCAGAGTCTTCAGGGCGCCCTGCTTCCGCTCGGCTTTCTCTAGGATCTCTGCGGCGGTCACGTACAGAGACATAATGGTGGAAGGTCCTGACTTACCAACACGCTGCACCACTTTGAGAACCTTTTAACAAGCTGTTGCTTATTTTCTTTCTTATTTAGAAACCTGTTGTTCCTTCCTCGTTGCTTCTATGCCGCTGATATTAGGAGAAAACTGGTTTATTTTGCTAATGGGCTCGCAGCGAGCTCCTCCATGTTTTCACCACGCGAGGGGAAGGATCCTGACTCCGGAAGTAAAATGTGACGCATTATTTCTATGCGACGTCACGCCACGCACAGCCAATCACAGATGGCAGCTGAAAAACATGCACTCTAAATAGAAGTTGATTTAAACCTGTAGTGTTAAAATTTTTTTTTACATATTTGTTAAAACAGTCACCGTGTGGTGACAGTATAAGGCAGATAACTTGTGAAAAAATCTCCTTGAGCTACTACTGCTGCCTGAAGAAATGCACTGAGACCAAGAACAATCAGAGCCAGGAGTGCATGCATGATTGACAGCTCTAAGACCCTCCTCCTGGTTCTGATTGGCTGTTTCTAATTAGCATTGGGAGAAAGCAGAGGAACTCGATTTTTTTCCATATTATTTCTCATTCCATATTGTTCCTGCGGTGACAGTTAAATAAATATGTACAAAAATATCTGTTTATAAAAGTTACATGCTGTAGCTTTAAAGGCGAATTATTATACATTTATAACGTTGATGGTTTATAGCTAACCAAAACTCCAAATTGGAATATTGCACTTGGAGGTATTACAAATAAATATTTCTACTACAGAAATGTTACATTGTTGCCATGTTATGGACAGCCACTTTAGAAATTGAGTTTTTACACAGTAAAAGTTATTGTCAAACACAGAAAATGTCTAACATTGCTATATTTCCTGCAAACACATTCTCACATTTCCATATAGAGACAAGGTCACTTTGCTGCTTGTTTACTCAAAACGATTAAATGTCATTAAATTTGCAAACATCACAGTCAGCTTGCATGACCGCTGAACTTAATGTAAAAACTATAAACAATAAAATTCTACTATTACCTAGACTGCTTTACAAAGGCTTGTACACATTTATTACAAAAACAATATCTGGATTTTACATACAGGCTACATCAACATTTCATAAATGAAGGCAGGGAAGCGTAAGGCCTTGAAAAGCCAAACATGTAAACATGAAAATATGAAACAGTAATGCATTTAAGATATTTTTTTCAAAGTTCTTCCAGGCCTAATACATTTATTTTATTACATCCATCCATGTCTCTTTACTTAATATTACAACACAGTTACTGCTGTTTATTTGTCGCACTCAAAAAGAGCAGGAACATGTTTCCTTTGTGTTTTCTAAAGAAAAACAGAAACAATTTAATCTAAACTGAATCTGGTTTTTACAGTGGTTGCTAGTCTGCATATTCTCAGGTTGGAAATCTAAAATCATATTTCTGTCAGATGGTGCTACTGAAAAGTATTCCATGTGCACCAAAACTACACACAGACCTGAACAATGAACACTTGCAATAAAAAAAATAAACTATTACTATTTCACTGATAATAACTTTACAGTAACTGAACACATCTGCAGAATTCAAGCACATTTGATGTCCGCTTACTGCAATGTGGCAACTTTGGTGGTTTTTGGTGTTAAAACATCTGACCAGGCATCACTTCATCTTTGCTGGTTTGGGAACTCCACTGACCCGACTGGCCGGCCTGACCTTCATAGAGTTCTTGTACAGCAGCAGCCTCTCAGTGGTGTGAGATGGGAGGCGGTTCCTCTTGGCCCTAACGATGCAGGTTGCCATTGGATACAGCCGGTCGAAGCCCCCGGAGGAGGCGGGAGCAGCCAGCAGCTTCTTAGCAATATCCTGCAGCTGGGGGAACTGAGAGGCCGACTTCCAGTACGCAAGACTGGAGCCGCTTTCGCACATGGGTTCAGACAAATACACGTCGAGCTCGGAAAGCTTCATAGTCTTTGCTGGAGGCTGCAGGTACCTGAAGATGGCCTTGCGCTTGAGGTCGTTTTCACTGACTCCGTTGCAGTTCTCATTGGAGCTGCCAGCAGGTGCCTCTGTTTTAACGTCAGCATGGCTTCCTTCTGCTCCGTCTTGCTTCTTCATCGGCTGAGTTCCGGTCTGCTCCGTGGTTTCCGCCACAGGAACAGGTGCTGACACAGTCTTGTTTTCTAATAATGATGCTAAGATTCTGTGAGCCTCTGACTTTGAAGGAGGAGTTAGGAACCCTGTTTGGGTTTTAGCAGTGTCGTCAGAAAATGGCTGAAACAATGAAGAAGATGAAGCTGGTGTGAGTTTGCTGTGTTAAAAGTTACTACTGGAATTCACAAAAGTGCCCTTTAATACATCACACATTCCTACTATAAAGAACTTCATTCATCCCAGGTCACCAAAAAGCAAATTATATAACATCTGCTGGGTTTTCTGGACATAACGAATACCTGTAGTTTCATTCTGGGGTCGAGCACAGTAGCGAGTATAATCTCCTTCTGGTGAATCACAGGCTGGAAATATCCATGAAGGCTCGTCCGCAGGGCTCTGCAGAAGTGATTGTAGTTGGTCACTCGGTTTTCCAGCGTCTTATCTAGGCCAGTGAGGGAGGGGATGATGAAAGACATGGTCACTCCGTTTCCTTGAAGAACCTGAGTTTAACAAGGATGAGAAGAATGTCAATGTTCTGCATTTGGATTTTACGTGCTAGGCCAACGCAAAGTTTACAGCCATACCGCTAAAAATCCAGAGCAACCGGTTATGTTCAGCGGTCACCTGATTGGTAATATTACTAAACAAAAACCATCCATGGCATGGTCAAAACATGTTGAGCACAATTACTGGGTAATTAACTCTTTATTATATTGTTGCTAGAAGAATTGTGTTCAATGCAGTTTGACATGATGCATGAGTGAAATTCTGTTTCTTTAATTAATTTTTCAGTAATGTATCAATTTATTTAGCATTTTTGTAAAGGAAACCAACATGACTTAAAGAAAGAGCATTCTCCTCTGGACAAATGCTGGATTTGCAATAAAAAGATTGGACAATAATTACCAGCTGCTTCTACCTGAGATTCAAAATGTTAGAAAAGGTTTCATGACATTGCTATATTACAAAGTTATGCCACAAGAGAGCACTTTGTAAAAAAAAAAAAAAAAAAAGTATACCATGTTTACTTTTTTCCATCACTTCACAAATACCTACTTGCACATTTTTACTAAGTAGAAACAAACAAACAAAAAAAGATCACCTGCAAAGCCTCTTCAAAAGGCTCTAGGAGTCCCAGAATATCAACCACTTGCTCCCTCTTCACCATGATCAGAGGGGGGGCGGTCGAGGTGTCGGTGGCCTCTATGCGGGCCTGGGCCAGGATTGTCATGACGATGCTCCACGTCGTCTCATGCACCATACGCCGCAACGATAACATCATAGAGTTCCAGCGGCAGTTGGTGGAGGAAGGACATAGCGACACGTTGCCCTCCTTCAATAAAAGCTGGGGGAAAAAATGCAAAGTAGCAGATTTGCTTTTGTAAAAGTGTTTGAGTTAAAAATAAAAGACTTGCCAAAAATTCAAGCTGAGGAGCAAAAAAACCTGTCATAAAGGTTTGAGTGCTTAGTGGATTGATAGGAACTCTTCACAAAAACACAACAATCAGACTCTTCTAAACTCTGGACAGCTCTTTAAATGAATATGCAGGTTCATATTCACTGAGGGCTGCTATTGATTATTTTAGTAATCAATTATCCTATTGATTAATCAAATCAAAGAAATTAGCACATTCTGCAGATTTTTCATTTAACCACTTAAGCCTTTATTACACATTAACAGATGCAAATATACATATAATTTTCCTTTTTAAATATGAAAATAAACATTCTGTTGCCTAAAATGACATGGCGTTTAACATAGCAATAACATAGCATTCCATTATTGTACGCTTGATCATTTGTAGCAAAGGATGCATGTGCCACTACATAAATATTTCTAACAACATGTGAAAAGTTCACCCCTTTCTGCTTGAATTAACATCAACACAGTGCAGGGCCGATCTGTTGATTATTTTTGGATTTACCAATTAATAAGTAGATTTTTTTAAGGTGCTATATATGAGATTTTATTTACAGAATTTGAACCAGGTTAAACTACACCTGTGCCACCTGAGGAGTTTTGGGTAAAACATATTTATAGATGGGATTTTTTTTTGATCGTAAAGGCAAAATATATTTTTTGTGCAGTTTTGGAGTAATTGCCATTCTGAGGTGGATGTTCTTTCAGTAAATGGCCTTTTTTTTGAGTCTGTATTCCCCGCTTAACAATTATTTGACTACTAAATCAAAATTAACTGTTTCCGCCCTGCTTTGAGCCTAATTGTCCAAATATAAATGTATCAGTTAAGCTTGCAGTTGCATTAAATACAGTAAAAGAATACATAAAAAATGTAATCCATTACACTATTACTGAAGCTCTCTTACCTCGCTCCAGCAGGCACTGCTCCTGAAGAAAGCAACAACATTGTGGATCTGTGACAGCAGGTTCTCCACCACTCTGGAGTTTTTCAGGGCGTCCCGGATCACGGCCTGCAAAGATCTGACAACGCACGTGTTCCTGGTCCCGATCTGCAGCTTTGAAAACGGGGCCTCTGACTCAGACATCTTCTCTGACAGAAAGGCCAGGATGTCATCGCCATCTGGCTCTCGCCGGTTCGAGGAGCACACAATCTTGTAGTCACAAAACAAATTATTTCCAGCAAGGATTTCTTTGGCCTGGTTAGCAAGGACGTAGCCGATGTGGCGGGGGAAGATGCCGTAGCTCAGCAGAACGCCCTCGAGCTCGCTGGCCACCGCCACGCTGAGGTTTGTGTGGTTGAGGTGGCGGAAGGCGACGACTGGACGGCGAATTTGCCAAGACTCACTAATGTAGTGAAGTTGAACAACAAGGATAGGATCCTCCGCTTGTTTCGACTGGTCCCCTGCCCACAGGTCACAGGTCACATGAATGGTACTTTCACTGTTCTTGGCTTTGGCGAGGGAGAGCTTGAGGTCACGGATGAGCTGCGGCTTGATGTTTCTTTCCACGTCCTCGTAGAGCTGAAGGCCGATGATGCGCTGGGAAAGTTTGTTGTATTCAGGGCAGATGGTGCCCATTAACGACCTGAAGCCTGCGCCTTCAACAAAACTATGGACACAAGACAGAAAATGTTTATTTTCCTCAAAGAAGTGTGTAAATCTGATTTCATCCAACGTTGTGTCATCAGGAGATGAATTTACCTGAGTGGCAGCATGTCTTCAGCAATCATCCTCAGTGCCGCCTCGACAAACTTCTTCTGGTCCACCTGCGTGGCTGAAGGAGCGACAGCAGAGCTGGGACTGGAGCTGGAACAGCGGGACAGAGAAGGACATGGGGAGGACACGTCTCTTCTTGGAGCTGAAGTGGGTTGAGTTTGAACAGCTGCCTTTGGTTTCACTTTGTCAGACTCCTTCTGCTGCTTAGCAACATCCGAGTTCTCTGTTCCCGTTTTGATCTGCAAACAAGCGACAATAGTAAAACAAACTGTATATTTTTAACACACAAGCTTTAAACAGAACTTATACTTCCACATGACTCTTGACATAAAGACACGTTTGAAATAAAGCTTACCACAAGTTCAGGCGTCACTGGATCAGCGTCTATTACAACGTCACATTTGAAGTCCACCTAGAGCACAACACACGTCACAAATAAAGAATTAAGAAGCTTTTTCACAATCACAAATAATATTTTTTATTATGAGCTAAAATGAACAGGAATAGCTCAGTGAAGCATTTGGTGATTTTAAAGTGCTTTACCTCTCCGTCCGTAAAATGCTGAATGTCAATGGAAATTGTTTCAGACACTCCTTTGTAAAAGCCCATCTCGGCTTTGCGTCTGATGGTGCCGTTCCAATGATTCTTGATAGAGTTTTCAGATCTGTTTGTAAATATTTGAAAATATAAATTAGCTTCCCCGAGTCTGCATTCGTAAAAAGCAAACATTAATACTGACAACTAAATCACAACATAAATTTGAAGCTGTTAACCAGTGTCAGTTAAGTGACTCGCCTTCCAGGGAGCAGCTTTGAGATTTCAGCCCACCGGTTACCCAGAATGCAGTGGGCTTTGTAGATGATGAGGTCTTCTTCTGCAGACCAGATACCTTTAGTAATTAATGGGTCGAGGTGGTTAACCCAGCGTTCCCGACATTGTTTCCCCTGCCTGCCGTTTAGATGCTTGGCAATCGTTGTCCAGTTTTTAGTACCGTACTTATCCACCAGCTCCAATATCTGCATGACATGAGCAAAAAAGAAAGCAGGAGCAAAAAAATAGGATTTTTTTTTAATATAGAATTGTAGATAAAATTAGATTCTGTACACACAGACTGCAAGTCAAATACTTTAGACCAAATCTATTGCGTTCCAAATGATAGTGATCAGCATTTTTACTGTCCTGTTTCACGATTCTGTTTGCATTTTCCACAAGGAATAAATAATGAAGCCCGACAGAAAGATAACTGTTGTGTTTTTACATTCGACTTCAATATGAATCTGTCTGAAATAACTGATAAAGAATTGATAAACTAAACTAAAATGTGTGATTAGAAGGCTTTTAAACATGGGTTAAGAACATGAACTTTATTTAAGTTTCTAGAAGAGAAATCTAATCCATCTTTTTGGTGTGAAAGCTCCAGAACCTCATTAATATTTCCAGTTTGCAACAAATTTCATGTTCACTTTCCCACCTTTTCATCTTCCTCTTTAGACCAAGGTCCCTTCACTAATTCAGGATCCAGATGTTTATTCCAGCGAAGAATACACTGCAGTTCTGTTCGACCCTGTCAGGAAAAATTACGGAGTTTGCAACATGACTAAACCTGGCTGACATCAAGATATTTGTTTTACTTTCTGATTTTGCTTCACATACTGGTAAAAAGCTAGCAATGGTTTTCCAGTCCTTTTTTCCAAAGTTAGTGACAAGGATTTTGAGGTTTTCATCCTGCATATCAGAGAGAACACATTTAGCACGCATTATCTCACAGAGTCGAGAGTAAAAGTGACGCTTACACCAACAGGATATTTTTACTTACCTCTTCTTGGGTCCATTTTATCTTGCACTCAACGTCATTCTTCTTTTCCACTCTATCCAGACTAGTAACAAAAGACGACTTACTGTCACCCTCTTCTTCCATTCTGCAAACATTTAGAATCAATAAAATAAGCAT
Organism: Girardinus metallicus; assembly: GCA_903067095.1. Lineage (NCBI taxonomy): Eukaryota > Metazoa > Chordata > Actinopteri > Cyprinodontiformes > Poeciliidae > Girardinus > Girardinus metallicus. The sequence goes on from CAEGAE010097177.1 coordinate 10,925, forward strand.
GGTGTCTAAGCTAGAATGTCTTAGAATGAACAATATGCTGTGGGTGATATGAGGAACATATCATGCTTTATAATGTAAAGCTTTATGAGCTACCTTGTTGCCAAAACAATTTGGCAACTTATTTCAGCTAGTTTTCGAGCAGTTAGTAATTAGCTAAGTAGCAAAGATTATATTCGGTAAAAACCACTTCGAGATAGAAAAGACAACAAATGCAAATATGCGTCAAAGACTACGCTGCATGATTTACCAAAACAAAACCTCTGGTGAATAATAATTACAAACGATAAACACTTACGTCCCAACTCTGCTGGAAAGACTCACTAACACATTGGTAACGATGTCTAGTAGTTAGCTGAGAAACTTTAGCACCCCAAGCGGCGCAAGTCCGTTACTGCAATTAGCCTCGGCGCTACTAGTTTTATGAGCGAAAATTGAGCGTTTAGGATAATTTAGTTTAGACTTTTAAATGTAATTTGCATACATGATTGTAGAGCGCAAGCAGCGTTTTTTCCAAGTCTATAAAGACTACAACGGTGTTTACCATACATAGCTTTCTACTGTGACACAAAATAGCTCCACCGTTTTCATTGGACGTGCCGTGGTGGGAGAAAACCACAGCACTCACGCTACTGGTCAAAACAAGGCAACAATTACTCCAGTTCACAATGAACAGACGAAAAAGACATAACAATGTATGTGAAAACGCGGCTACCTAAATATTTAGCTCTAAAATAGCGCCTATCAACATAAACTACTGTTTTCACACTTACCCGCGCGACATTGCCCCTGTCTCTGTGTGTGGAGCTTGCTGCTACTTTAGGTGCAGTTCAGAGGCAGCTTGAAATGTTGTATGCAGATACGGAGCAAACCCTTAGAGAAAATACGGAACAGCCCAACTATGCATGGCAAGTGGGAACTGTGCCAGATAAGTGAAACACAGAAGAATCGAGACGCAACCTTAAAAAAGTGAAGATTTGCCCGCGAGTGAAAAACGAAGGTCTGTTCAAGAGCACTGCTGCTGCACAGCTAACACAGGAAACAACCCACGTGACCAACAGCTCGAACCCATGCTAGCGGCTAGCTTATGGGGATGTTCTGAATGTTAGGGATTTCACTGTGAAATAACTTAAAGAAACAATTTAATAAGGGATAATTTTGTTTAAAAGTGTTCTAAATGTAACATTTAGTCTTTTGTACTTATAGAGTAACATTTTAACTGGATTATCTTTCTTTATTTACTACAGGCATTAGTTTCTGTTAAAAGCTACACATCGAACAGCTAAGCTAGCTCACTACACCTGAATTTAGCAGTGAGCTTTTTCAGTTAAAAGTGGAGGGACAGAAATAAGTACATAACAAAAGAAAGAAACAAAAACATTAGCCAATAATTATAATTAATAAGGAATTCCTATACTTTAATTAGTGTTTGTATCTCGCTATAACAAAATGTAATGCTCTTTAGTTATAGGGTTATTAACAGTCCAGCATGTCCTCACCGTCATTATTTGCCAAAAGTTATGTTTTCACCCGAAGCATCTTTTGGAAAGAAAGAGATGGTGTTTACTTATTTATTTATCCAAAATCACTTTTGGCAAAAAATAACTTAAGCCATTACGTCACGAAGGTGACAATATGATAATTTAGTATAGTATAATTTTACAAGACACTGTTTCCCCTGCCTGCCGTTCAGATTCACAGCACTTAAGATTTAGTATAAACATATACTGAACCAATCAGGGTTATTTTTATACTTGACCACATGCAAAATGTCTATGTGAATTAAGTCTGCAATGCAATGTTCTGTAGTGCGACTTTAAAAATTTGTGTACCATTGCATCCCTAATCTTCATGTTTAAAGGCTTGCTTATGACTTAGGACTAACAACAACTTAAGGCCAAAAAATATTAACGCATTGGGTTCCCTTTAAAATAATATTGGATTTCTTTGATTGTCTTGTCGTCAGCACCAACTATGTGCTGCTGGAAATGTGGCCCACTGTTGGCTTCTTTGTTTACAACTACAGCTAAGGAAGAACCAATTTGGCACACAGAGTTACAGATTTAAATGTCATAGCAACACTTGTGCCTTGTGATTACTTAACCATTTAAAGGAGGTAATAAAAGAGATCTGTAGTTACTTCACCAGTACTGACAGAACAACTTCTGACATGTGATTTTAAATACATATTTTTATTTTACATGTACAAACAAGACAATTTATTTGACTAGGAATTATACATTAAATCCAAAATCTAGCACCAATTATCACTAAAATAGTTATGGGAGAAGCACTTCACATGTGTTTACATTGATACATCAATTTTAACACATTGCACAATTATTTTTGCAAAGCAGTTACTGTACATTTACAGAAATCTCTGTGCACATTAACGTGTGCACCAGGGCCGTGCAGAGGCCTTTGGAGGGGCAGGGGCTCAAAGTTAAAAAAGGGAGCATTGAACAAGATTTTAAAACACCATACAACAACATAGCAACAACCCATATTAATCAAGAATTAATCATTGCCATCATGTGAGGAAATGCAAAGTAAATGTAGTCTATATTTTTCCCAACAGGTATAATAATCAGTGATAGATTTTAAACTCGGCCAATAAACCTGGTTTCCCTCTCACAGACTTCACCGTATCTATATTTAAACATGTTAGCGATGCTGCGGTTCTTAGTAGGAAGGGTTTCAGAGGGTGGGGGGTTTTGTCTAAGGCCCCATATTACCTCGGTCCGGCCCTGCATAAAGAGTCGCTGCGATGCGCATCTCAGGAATCTACCTGGAATCTACCTGGAATCACCTGGAATCCCCCGGTAGCCCCTATGTCAGTCCGCCGATGCTTTGGGGACATTTTGATTCATTTAATTGGGGAATGTTTGGCTTATGCTGCGGTTCTAATTATTACTACAGTATTTTCTCTGATGTTTATTTTGTGAACTCTAAATGCTCTGGGCCGAATCTTCCTTTAACACTTGAGCTTCTGCAGAAACTTCTATTTACAGCCGCGAACGTCCAGCCCAGATCCCGTCAGCAGCAGCTTTAACCCGCCTGGTAGAAACGTTAAGGAGAAGCAGAGCGAACAGTCAGCAGGTGGTACCGAGTGGTACCGGGTGGTACCAGCTGGTACCGGGTGGTACCAGGTGGTACAGGGGCTTCGAGCTGCGTCGCGACTCGCGGTGACAGTCGCAGTACCGTGTCTTATATCAGGATTTCTGATATAAAGACAGACATTCTTTATATCTGTCGGTGGGACCGACTCAGACTGCCAGTAGCGAACCGTTCGTTTAGCAGCCTTTTGTTAAAGTCAGAAGTTTTCTCTGCAGCCGAAGCATTTCTGTGTTTAGGGGCGAGGCGGGTTTTTTCCCGCTATTGTGAGGACAATTACAAAAATATAAATAAAAACAGTTTTTCTAACGTCAACATCAGACCCACGTTTTTATTCACAAACCAGTGTATGAGAAAATATTCTTGCCCATAATTTGATAGTTAGAGGGCTCAGATCCGCCCCCTCCTCCTCACCATGGACCCTGAACAACATGGCGGCTCTGAGAGTAGTTATTAGACTGAGGGCAGCCAGACTAGCTTATTTTGCTAAATTATTATCTTTAGCTAAATATTATCCCTGAGAGGCACAAGCAGGCCTTCTGACATACAGATAAAAAATAAATAAAAAATGTAAAAAAAAAATTTTTTGAAAAAAAAAAACCTCAAAAAGGGCACTAAGGGCATCAAGGATAAAAGGGGCAGGGGCTCAATCCCCCTAAACCCCCCCTCTGCACGTTCCTGGTGTGCACAGTGATTTCTCAGGAATAACAATACATAAATATAAAAACTAGCTTTAATATTAATACTACAGTGTAGGTGACTGCTACATCAAGTATGTTTTTGCTTGCAGATCAATGTAGACATTCAAGCACATGAACATAACTGTCTATTTCTGATCATAAATGTATTTGTGATTACTATAGAAAAGAAGCACATTTACAATTGCTTCATTAACCTCACCAAACTCATTTCTTTTCAATAAAAGTTCACATCTTTGTTTTATAAAGTAACTAGCGAAAAGCCTGGAAACAGACTTCAGAAGACTGGTGCTGTGCATAAGTTTACCTTTGTTCCATTGTGCAATTAACCCATTTATCTATAAATAAAAATCATACAATTTACAAAAATATAAAAAAGTAGATTAAAAAAAACCCATTTAGCCCACCAATCACACCAGAAATGAGATTTAAATTATACAAGCAAGAGTTGAGTTTACTATGTTTTTTGATTTTCAGATATTTCTTGTCTTATATGAGTATTTCTTATTCTTCTCTGTGTCCATTCAGTTTCTGGACATACTTAAGGAAATGAAGTGCTTCACTTTTTACCATTTTTTAACATTTAACTATTAAAAAAAACAAAAACTAATCATTGGTCTACATCCAGCCTCAAGTGTTCCTTACTCTTCTTCATATGAGATTAACAAGGGAACATTTGCTGCCTGGATACTCTGAACATCTCCATTTCCTGCACGCTCCACCTCTGAGCCATGCCAGCTGGGATTCTGTTACATCTCTGAGATGAAAACACACAACAGCGATCGTCCACTTTCTTTCACAGAACGTATCATTTTCACTGGTTTTTCTGACAGTTTGAACCTTTTGGTCTCACAGGAAACTGTCCTCTGTGCCGACGAAGGAGAACCCGTTGAAAGCGTTGTTGGAGCTGGTGCTGGCGTTAAACTCCGGGGTCCGACTCACCGAGCTGGGAACCATTTCCCTGGTGAACTCCGGATCAATGTGTTGGGTGTCGGCTGGGCCTCTCTGGAAGACAGTTTGATTGTATCTGATTATTATTTGCTTGATTTCCTTCTATTTTCATTTCATTATAACAGATACAACCAAAGGCACTTTTTGGTTTAAGAAACAAATGTCAAAACAAGCCCGGCCCTTTGCAAATACACTAGTAAAATCTGTTATAAATTTAAAGAATCACTCAATTAATACTTGTCTGACAACATAACGTTGGCTGAAGCATCTCTAAGAGCAACATATCATCTTCTAATCGAAATAAATTCAAAAATTGATTTAAAAAACAGTCTGATTTGCCTGGAAAGGGTTTCAAAGCCTTTTAGGGCCAACCATCAACAGATGGATAAAACATGATGGAAAAGTGGTGAACCTTCCCAAGTCAGCCTACTAAAATTACTCCAGGGAACACATAAACAATAGCAGTTTTACAGAACATAACTTACCACGTTGGGGTTGTAAGGAGGAGTGATCCTCTTGTGATAAAGGTCGTCCCAGTTGATTGGAGCAAAGAAGGGATGGTTCTTAATTTCTAACTGCAAAAAACCCCAAATGACAACAATGAAAGGATTAGTGGAAAAGTTATTTGTTCAAAATTTTTTAAATGTATCTTCCATTGGAACTCATTGACTTGACAAAATTGACCAGATACTCCATTAGAAGCATTTTTGGAGTCATTTAAGGATTGTGTTTTTCCAGAAGGAGCTGCTTCAGCTATGTCAGCTCTACTTCTGCTGGTCCTCGATTGACAGAATGTTGAACATAACTCCTTTTACAACATCAAGACATATTTATTGTCTGCAGATTTTTAGGACAAACACACACTTACAAAGTCAGCAATCGCTCCGAGTCGTCTGTGTGGGTCTTTCTGCAGAAGACCGACCAGCAGAGAGCAGACGACCTCAGACTTCCCCGGAGGGAGCTGCAGCGTCTTGTGGAGAATCCCGTCGTACATTTCACCAACGTCCCGGCTGTAGAAAGGAGGCTAAAATGGAGTGAGAGCTTTGATTAATATAATATATAATATTGAGGGTACAGAAGCTAAAATGCACAAGCCACAGTAACAGAAACCTTTTCTTCTGCATTAATCACAGAAATAATCTGACTTACAAAGGACACTTGAATAAATCTAAAGTGAATGTTACCACAAAGGATACAATTCAAACTTTATTAAAAATTTTTCTGTAAATTATCTAGCAGATGTTCAAAACACACCACAATGCAGGTAATAAGAGTTTGACACTATGGCCAAATGGATATGGTAAAAACAAACAAAAAAAAGTAATAAATGTTTGGATCAGCCACTCATAAAACTCATACCAGGCTATAGATCATCTCATAGAGAACTGCTCCCAGACACCACCAGTCCACCGTCCTGTCATATGGTTCCTTGCGCAGAATCTCCGGTGCCAAGTACTTCAGAGAAAGAGAAGAAATTCATGAACCAGTAGAGGTAATCATAAAAGGAAGGAAAGAAAATTGCACTGCTTCTGACATTACACAAGTTTCAGTCGGAAAAAATAAAATAAACTTGTTTTTAAAAGGAGTATGTTTACTTCTTTGGTACATTAGATCTCCAACGTGAAATCATCATGTTCTTGCCACTCACCTCTGGGGTGCCACAGAAAGTGGAGGTGGTCCCTTCTGGCTCAACGCCTTCTTTGCACAGCCCAAAGTCTGTCAGCACCACATGACCCTGCAGACACCAGACACATGAAATCCCAAACTACACCTAATATAACAGTCAAATGAAATGAGCAAGGATCCGTTAGTGGCTTACCTGAGAGTCTAAAAGGATGTTCTCTGGTTTTAAATCTCTGTCAAATACAAGAGCAAAAGCCATGGTTATCAGTCGGTTGCATTTCAAGGCGACTAAGCTAACATGTCCAGCATGTCTGACCTGTAGACAATGTTAAGAGAGTGGAGGTAGCCGATAGCGCTTGCCACTTCGGCAGCGTAGAATCTCGCCCTCGGCTCCGAGAAACATCTCTCCCTCTGGAGGTGGAAGAAGAGCTGCAGAGGAAGATTAAATGTTTATTATGTAGTAAAAAAAAAGCTGTACATGGAGCAGGAAGTGGTGCGGGATTACAAATGTGACGAGGAAAGGGAGAGGAATGGTAGAGAAATTTGGGAGGAACAGAGAGAGATGTGTTTAAACAAAAATAGTGCAACACAGTCATATCAGGAAAGACACCTGATATGACTGTAACATTTCAAACATAAGTAAAGATTTTGTTAAAAATGCTATTTAAATATAAAAACAATGAGGAAAAGAAATATTGAGTGAAAATATAAAATTTTCCTAAAAGCAGAATATTGATGGTTTCTCTGCATAAGAGTCAATTATCACTTAAAAAAAATATAGATTAATGTTAGGACCTTTCTAAATCAGTCTCTACCTGAGTTCATCTAAGTTCAGTTTTGTTGTATTCGGCCGTCAAACATGTACCTCTCCTCCGTTCACATAGTCAAGCACAAAGTAGAGTTTCTCTGCGGTCTGAAAGGAGTAGTGGAGCCCGACCAGAAACGGGTGTTTCAGGCTCTTCAGTAGCACGTTCCTCTCTGCCATGATGTTCTTTTGCTAAAAGCGAAAGAACAAAATGACTGACATCTTCTGTCACAGTGAAAGAACTTCAGTATCTATGAAAGTCGGACATTATTTTCACAAAATACACAACAGTAACACAACAGAGAGAGAGAGATAAAATCAGCTTTATCTCTGCTTTTCCCTGGATGACGGCGCGGATGTTTCCAAATACGACCTGCATCTCACGAAGCCGTTGACCCTTCATGTTCTGTATTTACGACACGGTTCATGACTTGGCCTCAACGCGTAGCAAATTCTAAGGCATCCGTCTTTTCCCATTTCCTGCTTATTACCGTGTTGGATACTGTAACTAACACGTCCAAGAACACAGCAAACGGCGTCATCTGAAGAATGTTTAGGTCCTTCTCTTTCCTGGACAGACTCATTAACCGATGAACTATTAATGGTCATGAATTCCTTGTTTTTCTTCTGCTCTTACAGTTTTGTCGTCGTTAGTGGCAGATGTCAGTCGCCCATGCTGAGCTGGATTCTTCTTTCCATTAAGAGGAGGTGTTTCCTCTCCACTGTTGCCACATTCTCAGGAAACAGGATTACTTGAAAGTCAGTGACTCGACGCAATCGGATGAGATTACTTTCAGCATTATTGCGACTGAATGTGATTGCATTGTTTTATTAATTTGGCGTGACCTGAACTGTATTTGGTTATTTGAATCTGAACAAATGATTGCGTTAGTAGCATGTTGGATTAACTTTGTGATATATTTCTAAACAATAAGATGTACATTTAATTATTTTTTCTTGATATTTTTAGAGTTTTTGTAAAAAAAAATAAAAAAAAATTGTTTAGTTGTTTTTTCCAAGTTGATTTATTAATAAATACATGATCTATGAGTGAATTATTAGTTAATGATAATATTTGCAACAACAACTGTTCATATTTTCAATTATTAATGATGTAATTTGACATTGGTAATACATAATGATGCATATGTTAGAGTGCCCAGAAAAGTTTGGTTTATTTTTTGTTTTTTAAAATGGAAAAATGGAGGATAATAAAACCATTTTATAGTGGCATAAACTCTACTAGCTATTAATGGTAGAGTTTTACTCAGTATGAAAGAGAGTTTGCTTTGTGTAGCTTGTGTTTTATGGCATTTATGACAAGGCATAGGATTTAAATGAAACACTTTGTAATATGGATGATTACATTTTCTTTATTTGATTTAGATAAAGTTATTACATGTAATTGTAAGTAAAGAGAGACGTCTCCAAAAATGGCCTTCTGAAGATAAGATAAACGTTACCACAGAGTTCTCAGAAAATGAGTTTAAGCCCTGAGACAGGCATAAATACAAACACTTCTATTACCAAAAAGACGACTTATCAGTTTAACTAGAGTCAAGCTCAGCACTCTGAGTGACAGGAGGCTCTGGTTCTCTTTACTCGGATATTTTCACTGTGTTGTTCGACAAACACTGAAGTGTCCTGGTTTATTTTCTGTGGGCTGTAAAATGTGTCCTTTGTACGGAACAAGCTGCAGATTAGATTAGATACAGATCAGATCTTGCCGGGTCAGAACTCTGTTTACTAATAACTCTTACAGATACTCATCCACCCACAGACAGAGATTCCCATCTATGTTTGGTTTCCAAAAGTCCTCAGCATTATTTGCTTTTACTATTTAAATATAGTTTGTCTACAATAATAGCAAAAAATATCTGATTTAATTATAGCTTGAAGCTCTGTCGTGGGATATATTTTTTTGAAAAGTGTATGAGAACTTGATGTTTGATTTATATAAAGATGCTGATCCTGATTAGTCAGGATCAAGCTTAGTTTTAATAGCCAAAAATACCAAGAGAAAATTATTCTAATGGCTAAATTACCTCTTTTTTCTTGAGGATGATCTTCTTCTGCAGAACTTTGACTGCGTAGAACTTGTTGTCGGCTTTCAGCTTTGCAAGCAGGACCTGCATGATGGTTGGCTTATTAGAGGTTTGTTTAGTAAATACTCTGCACCAGCATCTCAGCACAATGGTGTCAGGACATTTCATCAAAAGTGTGCACCCAACACAGACAGCTGATCTCTGGGAACGCACAATGCTGAGAAATGTCGGGAGGGTTGATGCAAAGGAAGAAATAAAAAAAGTCACTTATCTTATTTTTGCATGATAAAAGAAATAGAAAATTATTAAATGGCTGAAATATTATATGACTAAATGAAAATAGGATAAAATAAAACAAAAGCAAAAAAAAAAGTAAAATCAAATAATATTAAAAATAAGAATAGAAAACAATTTGTTTTGAAGTGATGAAGCAATAAAAATGAGTTTTAGGATGGGAATTTCAAAAATACAGAATTGGATGTTTTTCGTCTGCTCCTTGGTATCAATACGATCGTCTTAACCAACTTCACACACTTAAAAGTGTGTGAAGTTGAAAGATCTGAGCGGAAACAACGCCTAACCCATTTATCATGACAGAGTGGGCGGAAAATATGCTTTGACAGCCACAGATTGAGAAAAGCGTGTTTTAAAGAGTCTAGTAGGGAAAAAAAAAATTAGTAAGTTACTAAAATAATACTTTTTTATTTTTATTTAGATTAAAACATTTTACTTTTAAAGCTAAATCATAACAGCTTTGGTGTAGAGATGAATTTGAAAATCTTTCACCTGCTGCATAGCAAAAGATTAAACCTCATTAAAGAACAAAATTTGACAAAATGATTTACAAAAAAAAAAAAATGGGGGTGTGAAACGAGCATCAGAGAACCCTGAATGTCAGAAAAGATTTTAGAGGATGAAAAGTTTTCTGTTTGAAGGACAGATGGGTCAAAATTTGTTCATTTAGAATCTAGTTTCATCAGTGCCTTCTTAAAATTGTCAACTCTAAGATTCTCTGAGATTTAAACCCAGCTGTAGATCAGAATAAAATCTGTGCTCCCTAACAGATCATAAAACTATAAAATGTATTCATTTATCAGAACAATCAATAATACCTGCAGCATGGCTTAAATTATGACCAAGAAAACATACCTGAAGGTTTATGAAGAACAAAAAAAACGCCCCAAAACAATAGATCAGTTTAATAGTGAAGACATAAATAAGTATTTTAGAGTTACCTTCCCAAAGGTTCCTTTACCAATGACAGCCAGAAAGTCAAAGTCAGTCGGTCTGGCACTAAAACAACAGGAAGGTCAACTATTAAACGATCTGCACTGCTTTGCACACCAGATTACACAACATACTCTGAGGCTCATAATATGACTATTTCACAAAAGAGAAAGCACACACGTAAAAAATAATAAAAACTCGCTGTAAAACAGAGGAGACTGTCATTCAAAATGATCCAGTGTGAATCATTTATGAGGAACAAATGCATGTGAACTTCTGGAAGCAAATCTGAAGAGAAAAACTTTTTTTATTTACATTATGGGATAAGTTTAGTACCGAAGAACAGCAATCAAGTTTGATCTTGAACGTACATGTTTATTACTCCTTCGAACATAATTGTATAATAAAATAAAAAGCTCTGATAATATCAGAATAAAAAACATGAGTTGATCTGCAGGCGGCTGCCAACAGTTACCACACCATGTTTTGACAAAAGTTTCCACAGTGAGACTGAACGCGAGGAGTGGCCAGAAAAGAAATGGACAAGCTAAGTAAAGATTCCTGAGGTCATGGAGGGTTATATGCGTGCAACCAGAGGCTAGTCTCACATTGTTAAATGTTAATCTTGAGAAATAAATACCCACTGCACTGCCTCTCCTCCACAGTTTGTTAAAGATTACATTAAGAAGTCAAAAGGTTGCTGGAAAAACAATATCTTGACTTATGAGGTGGAGGCAGAACTGTTTTGGTAACACTTGACAAACTTGATCTGTAAAACCTAATAAGGTTTGTTTGCTGCATTCTTCTATTAAAGGTTTGAATTTATTGGGCGGAAAATTACTACATTAATTATGAAATGAGACTCTTGCAGAATGCTGTATTATTGTTAGAGTTATTCTTTCAAAGAGGATCAGGTGAAACACTCAAAACAAAGTTTCACACACTTTTGCTTTCACCAAGATCACTTCACCAGCCTTGCTTAGTTTGTTTTAGTTAATCTAGTATTACAATATGGGTTAATTTGCAACTTAAAAAATAAAGGGTAACAGATGGTTTAATAAAAGCAGAGTTACTGACTGTGGGTTTCCTGAAGGGCCCAAATTGACGTTGTCAAGAGGAGAAGAGGGGGTCGACCGCAGCTGGAAAAATATAGAGAAAAATACACATGATGCTTAAAATGATCAAAGCAAGCCAACAGATTATAATTAAATTAAAGCAAAGACAAAAAAAAAACATTTTTTAGTCTCTTTTAAGGATTCTACGTTACAATGTTAACTGCACTTCACAGAAAAGCAAATAATTTTAACCGCAACACGTAAACTGTCCATTTCAGATGATCTTAGAAAAGTTTTGCATTCACTTTCAAAGCTTTGTTTGATAAGAATAAGAGGAAGAAGAATATTTTGTTCCACCTGTTTGGTTTGGCGAACACCACCGTGCTTTACAGCAATCAGATGATGAAGAATGAAACTAACACAGACTTTGTTTGACTTGGAGTCATCTGTCAGTCAAAAAAAAAAAAACAACAATCTCCTCTGTTCTGTCGAACTGTCTTTAAAAACAAAGTCATCTCACGGAAAGAAGCTTAACAGTCTAACACACTGAACAAATCATATACAAAATAACAGAACCATGTTGATCAATAATTGATCATGTTATTTTGAGACAAAATCAGTGCAACAAAATGATCTAAAACAAAGATAAGTTGTTAGATGCAAACACAAAGAACTCAGTCAACTTATTAATTCAAATATTCAGAACTTTTCAGTCAAATCTTCTCCATCATCAGAGACATGTTTCAATCATTCCTTTGTGTTTCTTTCAACTAAACATTTCCCAACAGTAGCCACAAGCTAAATAATTAACAACACAGCCAAAAGATAGTCCAGACCTTAAAAATGTGCATCCTGAAATAGTTTGGTCTCAAGACATCTTGTTGAACAAAGCGGTTATTCTGAATGCTAACGTCTAAACCAACCTGCAGACATACTTCCAATGTCACATGCTCAAACAGCCTGCTGGTTAAAATAAAAATAAAATCATTTGGTGAACTCACGTTGCAGTGTGCCATGGCTGATGTGTTCTCAATCCACCTGGAGGATCCAAACCTGTTGGAGGACAGGACGGGTTCAGTCAACAGTGAATATGCCTTTCACCGTTTCTCCCTTCATAAATGTCCTTTCCTCCACTTCAACTCTAACTTAGAGGAGCCTGGCCTTTTTTTCCTCGGCTGTCTGAGTGTGTTTTGTGCGGATAAACAGCTGCTGACTCCTGTGTGACAGCCTAAGGATCCAGATGAGCTGGAAGTTCTTGTTTCCCAGGAATGACATGGTGGAAAAACAGGAAGACAATGAGGGACATAGTCTGTGTAATGGGTAAGCGTGTCCATTTTGTTGTTGTTGTTGTGAGGACATCAGGGTTTATCCTGCAGTACTGATTTTCCATTCTGAGCACATATTGTGGAAGATTACATCTTAACAATAATAACATTTTAACAACAATAAAATGAGGCAAAGCTTTTTCTACTATTTTTTTTTCTTTTAGTGTTTTTATCAGATTGGATAATTAAAGTTTAAATCATGATTTCCTATTCTTGAGTATTTGCCATAAGTCTGCCAGTTTGTTTCCATTGGTCACCCTTGTATTAACAATAACCTAAAGCTCAAATGTCAGAGTCCATATTGTGGAGGAAGTCTCTGATGAATCTCTCTCTGTCATGACCAACATTGACATCTTGGAGCATAGTGTTCAGAGCCAAACAGTGGAGATATGGGATATGAAGCTGCTGAAAAAATAAAAATCAGTAAAATTCTTCCCTCGCTTACAAAAGAGAAAAATGTGTGTGTTTACAAAATATTTCAGGGTATTATGTAATATCTTAGAAACCACTCTTTTTGAGCTAAGAGGTTTTTAAACTTCATGTCAGATGGGAAGCTAGAAGGGGCAAGTCTGGCTACTTGAGCAGACAGCCTGAATAATTAACAAGGTTAAGCTCGCTATTCTTCTATCCATTTTCATTACACCCTTGTCCCTTAGTGGGTCGGGAGGTGCTGGTGCCTCTCCAGCCATGTTCCGGGTGAAAGGCGGGGTACACCCTGGACAGGTCACCAGTCTGTCGCAGGGCAACACAGAGACAGACAGGACGAACACACATGCACACGCCCACACACATACACACACACACACGTACGTACCCGGAGAGAACCCACGCATGCACAGGGTTCTCTCCGGGAAATCGAACCCAGAACCTTCTTGCTGCAAGGCAACAGCTCTACCAACTGCTCCAATGTGCAGCCCGCTAGTCTTCTATTAAGAGCAAAAATGTACAATGTCCCGCGTGATACACAGGTTTTCTTGTAAACTACTATTATAAAATTGTGCATATTCTACAATTATTGAGTTCTATGACAATTGAAAGATAAATTTTTTGCAACAAGTGGTATTTTATTTTGTATTGTGACTTAAAGACGACGTTTCTCAAAACAAATGAGATCTCATCCAGACCTCTGAGTGGACCATACGTAACTTTTTACAAATTGTTATTTTAAACAGAATTTATAAGCAAGAATCAAACAGAAATATATATAATTGAATTTCAATCTGTTGATGTGATCTCACTGTGCTGGTTCCAGATTGGACATGTTTGTCTAGAAATGACAATGCTTGTAGATTGATAAATAAGCTAAACTGAAATGAATTAATTTACACTTTTGGTTCATTCTATGTGTGAAAATCGACATAACAATAAATAAATGCCATAGATAATATTATATTAATATTATGATAATACTTTGATAACCAGTATGCTCTATTATTTTAGTAGATTTAAGAATAATTTTGCTTTTCCCTTTTAACTAAAGGCAGCCAGAAAATATTCTGATAACATTTTTGTGTTGTGCATGTAAGTAACATGTTACTGTAGTAGTTTAAACGTGCCTAAGTGGTCAACTGATTGGTGCATAAATCATTATTAGAAGAGTACTGGTGAGATTTCATCAGCTTTGCATTCTGGGAATTGGAGTTGGACAAACACTATTAAAAAAATACTATATTTTATATTTGCTGTCAGGTGTTGATACCATTTTTCTAACCTGACCTGCTTTCACATTTCCAAAAATAACAATGTGCCTAACTGGAGCACATTGAAAAGGTCTATAATTCTCTCCCACATGATCTTGCAAACTAATTTATGAATATGAGGCTTCTTCTTATTTCGTTTTTTTTTTTTCTCCACTCCTCGATGGAGATCCTACAGTACAGCTGGTGTTATAAGGACTAAACTGCATCTTCATTTTTAACAAAAGCATGTGGAAACATGGCATGTTTATTATTTGGATTAATGGCGAAAAACTATTCATTGCAGCCAAATGAACATTTCAGACAGTTACATGTTTCCCCTTTAAATATTATATCACAGTGTCAGGCCAACCTACAGTGATGGATCATAATCCTTCATTGTCCTTAATTATAAATCTTTTGTTGCTTCTGTTAGGGATTGAACAGAGAGAAGCTATCCTGAGGAGACAGCAATAGCAGTAAAGTGTGCATGTATCTGCATTGAGTGCATTGAGGGCATAGTAGATGCCAACTGTTCTGCTGTAAGAAATAAGGCAAAAATAGAGTAAATCTGTTTTCTTACAGCAGACAATGAGCAAACATAAAAATCACTTTTCAAATGATGAGTTTATTCACTGAGAAAAAAGCTGTCCAAACCAAGCTGTGAAAAAGTAATTTCCGCCACAAATCTAACTACATGTTGTATCAGTTTATGAGGCCATCAAGTGTTTGACATAATAGCCAATCATTTTTAACATCAGTGGGGAAAAGGTTTGACCCACCCCTTTGGTGGTGAATTCATCTATTTTTCAATCTTCATCTTGAAGTAATTGCCGGGAACTCCTGTGAAAAACCACCTAACTTTTCCAGACTGGCAACTGTTAATGACTTTCTTTATCGTTTGTTTATTTAAGGCTATAAATGTTGGAAAACTTCTAGATTTTACAAATTGGGCAAAAGTCCAGCTAGAGTGAAACTAAACAAAGCTATCCAAAAAGAAAATTCATTTCTAGCTTAACAAGTGAGGGATTAACCTTTGTTCATAAGGTTGGCTGGTTGGTTTTGATGCATTTCATTTAAACAAATGAAATTGTCTGAAATGTACTTTTTGTCTATTTACTCAGCCTGATATCAAAATGTCTTTTATAACCTTAAGTATTTCGGTCTGACAAAAAAAAAAAACCTAAAACATAAGAAATATTTAAGGAGGCATATTTTCCAGCACTATAAACATCTATTCACCGATGCCTTTAGTTGCTGCTGAAGCAAAAATAATGAAGGTGGCGCAGGCGAGTGACGCAAAGTCAAATCTGTTTGGCTCCGTTTCAGGGGCCCCTCGATGGAGGCTCTGCAAATACCTCCAGCTACATGGCAACACGGTACACGGTGTTCTGGCAAGCCGATAATAACGTAAATAAGGAAGGCCGAGCTTGACCCAATGACAAGGGTGTTGCTGTTGATAATAGAATTTGTTTATGTGTTATTAGGAACTCATCTGGACATGTGACGGCCATGTTAAGCAGCAATATATTCTTAGGGAGTTAATAATTAACTTTGGTGTGGACCTTTGCAACGCTGCAGGTTTTGTATGCGGATTAAAAAAAACTGTAACACAAACTAAAATCAACAAGAAACACGCGCAAAATATGGTCCCTTGGTGCATCTTGCGCACAACTTGCACAAAATGCAAATCATGCATATTGTGCGTAAGTGAATTGAGCAGCTAAACAACAGCATTTTATGATATTAAAATAGTGAGACTGGCTATTAGCTGCGATGGGAGTTCTTTAATCTTTCAAAGATAAGCTGCACTTGGTCAAAACAACTAATCTGTAAAAGAATAAAATAAAAATAACGGGGAATCTCGTTGAAATAAGGAATGGATATCAAGATCAAACTGTGTCGTAAAACATGTAAGTAAAATATGACGATTTTATTGCTACATCAGCTTCAAAATTGTCCATCAGAATTGTAA
The DNA here is from genome assembly GCA_903067095.1 of Girardinus metallicus. Classification (NCBI taxonomy): domain Eukaryota; kingdom Metazoa; phylum Chordata; class Actinopteri; order Cyprinodontiformes; family Poeciliidae; genus Girardinus; species Girardinus metallicus. The sequence continues at coordinate 27,416 of CAEGAE010097177.1, forward strand.
TAAAATATAATTAAAGGTGTGATAAGCCTATCTCAGGTGCATAAAGAGGAAAATGTGTTTAAGTGCTGTTAAACATTACTAACACAAAAATATATTATTATTATTATTATTATTTTTAAAACTTATAGGTAAAAACACAGATAATTAAGAACCATAATGTAAAATCTTTAAAAAAAAAGGGGTTTATCGTGTAGTCCCCCAAAACAAATACAAAACAAAAAAAAAACTATTCTTATTAGTCTTACAGGAACAGAATAGACAACATCTATTGCAAAGTGTAACTTTAAGTCTGCCTACCTGCGGTGCAGCGGAGCAGATGAGGGTGTTGGCCCGCTGCTCTTCGGCTCAGGAGTCTGGGGAGACTGAAAGCAGGACTCGGGCTGAGGCTCATCTGAGCCTGTCGTTTTGTTTTTAAAACATAAGGGAAGGTCAGCAGGTCGAGTCCGACGCAGTGAATCATTGATGAAAAGTTACAGAGTTTAGAAAGGGGCGAGGCGAAGTCTTCAGAGAAAACAGACCAACGTTTCCTAAAGCTGCGGATGGATTTCAAAATAAAAGGACCGCAGCGCCATCGCCTGATTGTCAACAACAACAAAATATAAGCAGTGCTGTATGTTTGTTTTTAAGGGAAGAAATCAAATTACATGAAATCTAAAATTCAAAGCATTCTGTAAACGTTCTATTATTATTATTAAAAAAATACTTATGTAGCTATTTAACTGTTTTGAAAATGATCCAAATCTACGCATAAAGTAGTTTTGAAATAATAAAATCAAATCTATAAGAATGCCCAAAACACTATTTAGGGCCTGACGAAAGCTGTATTAATTCCAGCAAAGTGCATCTGTGACGTATTCTTTTAGATTGAGCTATTATTAAAATAACAAGGTTTGCGTCTTGAGACAACACATACCTATAGTGCAGATTCCAGATTTTCTTTAGTATTCTTAGTATATTTAATTTCTGACTTTGAAAGAAAAATAAAAAATATTGATAAAATGCAATTTTATAAATATATATATTTTTAATTGTATTTATTATATATATATATATATATATATATATA